>JAHWFP010093698.1:0-18701 GCA_023313725.1 Lithobius niger | reverse complement strand
TGCTTACTTTGTTCTGGCCACAGAGTTTGTAGCACGCGTTGGGGCTAAGGTATTTTTCCTTCTGCTTTGTGGCAAGCTCTAAAAGTCGTCTGTAGAAGCGAATTGTTATCAAAACCTGCGCCTTGATGCACAGGCCTTTATCTACTGATATCCGCATCTCAGCCCTCTTGTAACAATGCAAGGATGCAGGAACACAACAATGAACGGGGGCTAAGAACTTAATTCTAAACACTCGATTACAATGCAACGATGCAGGACACAACAATGAACGAGGATTGTTGTCTGCACCGGTGCTGAGAAGATTTTTTTTTAACGAAACCCGTGTTACACGTCCCATTATGTAAATTTAATGTACTTTCCAAACGGCAAGTTATTTTTCACCATAATAAATACTGAAAACGGGCAATATCGGTAACATGTCAAGCATTAAAATTCATCACAATATGACGCCAATTGTGAAAATTTAAAGTTGCTCCTTTAAAAGTTTCTTTAAAATCTGTAGTTTCGGCTGTACAA
Organism: Lithobius niger; assembly: GCA_023313725.1. NCBI lineage: Eukaryota > Metazoa > Arthropoda > Chilopoda > Lithobiomorpha > Lithobiidae > Lithobius > Lithobius niger. The sequence goes on along the minus strand of JAHWFP010093698.1, from coordinate 18,185 downwards.
TTTTGTTTGCTTGTGGAGATGGTTAGTTTCCATGTAAAATGTCGGACGCACCGACAAGGGCGCCCGCTGAACAGCGAAAAAAAAGGATAGCGGGGCTTTTTCTGAGGAACTTTCTGAGGAACTTTTTTTTTTGGACGTGCCTTATTTTGGCCTAGTCGGTGGTTCGGATCATCGAAAAAGCCTTTTTTTTAACGTTTTAGATTTTTTTAATAGATTTTATTCATGATTCTGTCTACCAGAAGGGCAAGGACGTAAAGAAAAAGGTTAGGGGGGTTCAGCCCCAATGTAGGGGCAATCTTGAGCACCGACTTCCGACACAACCATCTCCATTACCATCTCCATTATATTAACGTAATTTTTTTCGAAATTTCTCCATCAATCGACGAATCAAACAAATCCTCGAATACCAAATCCGAAGCCATAATAGAACATTACACGCAAAAGTAAACGTTTTATTTTCCTTCTGCCTTGCATTGTTGGACTACTCCGTGCACTACATCATTATTGGAGTCGCGTGCTTCTTTATTGCTGGGAAGAGATGCGGACATCGGTAGATAAGTTATCGCCTGCTTCCCTCGTGCAAAGAACTAACAATCGCTCGGGGCTGCGGCCCTCGACATTGTTAGTTCTCAGCACTCGGGAGTCAGGTGATAATCTATACTTATCCCATTGTATGCACCTTAGTCGATCGTGGGATATTCGGTTAGGTGTTCACTTGCCTCACAGTCGACCATGCTGACCAGAGTGAGCTCTGTTTGCTCACCTTTGTAGGGTGCTCGGGCAACCCACACAAAGGTCGCGATGAGCCTGGCGACTTAGTTATTTTTTATTCTGCTCTATGCTCTAAAAGTTGTTTGTTGATGAGATAGTTATGATATCAGTTGGCTGGCATGACTTGTCCCATACTTGAAAAATGTCTGGTATTAAAAATGATCCAGGTATTTCTGGCATGACGAACAGCTATAACATCTGCATTTTCAAGCGGCCCATCCCTGCTGTACTGCTGTACTGGAGCTTCCTCATTTAAACACATTAACTGCAGTACATTGGTAAAATATTAACGTATCATTCTGCACCTTATGGTTTTAGCTACTAGATGGTTCCCACCATCCTATTTATTCTGTTGGGATTGAAACAACGTTTGCAGAAAAACCTCTCTTTAGAGTCGGTGCAATTATGCAATTGGTCAAACCTTGAAACCTGCGTTATTTTCGGCATTTCTGTTATTTTATGAGTGTACGTTTGTAAAAAGAAAGACTTCAATGAGAGTTTTACTTACTTTAACGAGAACGTGTCAACCAAAGAAGAGTTTTTAGGGAAGAAAAAGCTCAAACTTATTGGAAGATAACGTTGTTTTAAAATTATCATCTGGCAATTAGATTGAGACACTTGATGGACAGCATTTCTTTCCACGACCAGAAATGCATAATCTTCTTTCATCACTTTCGTATAGCCTTCGTTAGTATTTGACACTATGCTGCCAGGTTTGCTTTGTATTTTTCTCCAAATTCTTTGTAAGGGGCCAAATTTAGCATTCTGTAGGAAAAAAAACATAGAAGAAAGAGTGACACTCAACTAAAAACCAGCAAAAACCTATATTTGCATATAGTTTTTAGGCCTAAAGACATTAGTTTCAAATACATACTAAATCACAATGTAATGGGTAAATGAAGCAAACATTCTGCATTAAAGACTGGCCTTGTGGTACACTAATCTTAGAAGGATAGAAAAGACAATCACGCCGATGGTGACGCTGGCTCGAATCCAGGATTTCCTACTGACTAGGTCAATGTATCAATTTTATTTTCACGTAAAATATATTAAAAAAAGGGTGATATTTAGATGCAACAATAACATAGTCCATTATTTAACCATATAGCTGCGAGGTATCTATATTATTAACTGTAAGAAAATAGCAAAACGTTCACTCCTAAGGTGCCAGTTTTTAAGAACCTGGCAACTTTAAAACAAACTTTACTGCATTTACTAGGCAAAATTTACATTAAAGTTATGTGCAGAAAAACAAACTAAGGTTTCTTGAGGTTGAGCTTAAAATATACTTACATTAATTATACTAGTTAATCCTGTGCCTGTAAGAAGTGGCAACTCAAAGCTTAGGCATTTAAGTGCTCTCTTCACGGTTTGTTATGAATATCAGAATTAAGGTCTTGGAGTAGACTCCAGCTTAGAAGTGTTCCAATCTTTCCTGTCATTTGCTTTATTTAACCACTGGTCCGTCTCTATGACAAATTTGATGCCATACAAGTTAGGTCTTAACTCGGCCATAGCTAAAATGATACAGGCACACTCATTTTCACTGCTCCCAAAAGCTTGCTCACTGGTATTTAGCTTTCTGGCGCGGTAAAAGCACGGGTGTACCTCCCCTGCTATTTTCTGAGATGCGACGAATTCCATAGGCAAGTCAGAACTGTATTGTAGGAAAGCGTGCGATTAGTTAGGTACATCAATGCATTGCATTTTCGTTAAATTTTGTATCTGATATAACAGTTAAGTTTAAACAATGTTTGCCAATAAATGAAGTTTCAAACAAATGTTTGCAGGGCATACATTAAAATCTAGTACATTGGTGCAATGGGAACAAGTGCAAATGAACGTGATTTAAAATGTAGTCTCTCATATTTAGTTTAAAATAAAATAAAATAACAATGTGCATATATTTAAGTACGTGTTAAAACCTATTGTTACCTGTATTAAAAGTTTAAAATGTTGTACCAACATCCTAAGCAGAGACAACATATTCAAGACAAGTCGGTGGCCATTGTGGATTGTATGGAGGAAAGGGGAAGTGACGTATGGTACTGGATTGGAAGGTGATGTGTTCGGAAATTTGGAAGGTGTAGTGTTCGAAAATTATAAAAGTGAAATGGCAAAGTCTAGATACTGGTGAAGTATGTCTAGAATTGGCTGGGCTGAAAGGTGCCATGAAGAGGTAAGGGAAGGGTGGGTCGAGACCAAAAAAGTATAAGGAGTGGGAAAGAAAAGCCGGGGAAAGGAAAGAGATGAGCAGGGTGGCTGGAAAAAGAGTAGCGGGGGGGGGGGGAAGAAAGAAGAGAAAGTCATGGGAAGAAAAGGGATGAGAGAAAAAGAAAGCCAGGGGAAAGAAAGGGTTGAGGATTGTAGTGGTGGACGGAATCAGTGGAGAGAAGACAAAGGTTCAATCAGCGTAAAAATAACTTAGCTTAGTTAGTCATGGCTTGGCTTTTATGTAAGATATGGTTGATGACTATTTCTTGTTGTTTGAAAATTTCATAGGCTTCCAGGTTATATCTGGCACGATTATGCTTTTCATAGTGCAGAAAAGTGGTACTGTTAAAGTCTGGTTGGTATTCAGTGCTTTTTTTGTTGTAGCACAATGAATCTGGCTGTGTTCTGGTGGTAAAGGTCTGATTTGTGGTTGGTTAAGCATTGGCTTCAATCAATCGTACTTCCGATGTATGCTTTGTCACATCCACTGCGTGGAATTTGGTAAACAACATTGTGTACACGTTTAGTGTCTGTTGTACTGCATAATTGTTTGATGGTGCCGCCGTTCATAGTGACCAAATTGAATTTTTCTTCGTGTTTGATCTTGTTGAGCTCCTAACTGACACCATCATGGAACGGGAGGGAAACAGTCGGTGCCTCTTAACAATATTTGGTCCTAGGTCTGTTAATCTATTCTTGGTTAGCAATGCGTACAGTTGTGGGAAGTGTATAGCCATTTTCAAATATTTGTACTGGATGTACTGTAATTTTTCATGCCGATTATTTGGATCAGAGGTATGTCTGGCAACCCGTAGGACTTCGTCCTTGAGGGTTACAATTTTTGTATCAGCATTTTGGTAGGAAGCAAAGTTGTTGACTCTAGTGGTTTGCGAAGTTTTGCGGTAATGGTTGGTCTTTATTTTACCAGTCAGCAAGATTGTGAGCGTTAAGTCGAGAAAGTTGACCTGTTTTTGGTTGGTTGGGATTTCATGCGTAAAAGTAAGGGAAGGATAAAACTGGTTGAGGAATAGAAGCATCTTTTGGCGGACTGCCGGGTTAGCTAACGTTTCAATGTTTTCCATGTCTCTACAGTAGTGTCGTATGTGTGTAGCAAACCGTTTGTTGAAGAGGCTGTCTATGTCTTGTATGACAAGTTCGCAAAAAAAATAGATGAGAGGCAGTTTCCCAAAGGGACCCCACATACTTGAAGAAAGAACCGGTTAATGGGGGAAGCATAGGTGGTTTGCAGAATATGATCAAAGATGTCGAGGAATTGTTACTGGGTCCATTTGTGGGTCGAGAAGACTTTAGGCCGTTCGTCGAGTTGTCGGGTAATTTGCAAGCGGATCAGGCTGGTCATGTTCAATCGAAGGGAACATACTTTGTACATCCAGGGTTGTCCGATCGTCAATTGGGTTTGCTTTTACATGTGCTAATTGGGTAATGAGATCAATGCCGTTTTTACAAGAGTATGATTTGTCGATTAATTTGGCGAGGTGTGGTTTCAAAAACTTAGAGAACTGTAGATTAGGGGCATTTTTACCAGATGTAATGATGCGTAGATGGTTCCCTGGTTTGTGAGTTTTAATTTGGCCAGAGGTGACAGGGGCATGAGCATGGTTATTACATATGGAATTTGATTTTTATTGCGTAATAAGTCCGTCAGTGACCATTCCTTTCAAGTGCTTCTTAATTTTTGCAGTGAACCTTTTTGTTTGGTCACCACACTCAAAAATGACCATGGTGTCGGTCAGGCGCTCAACAAGATTAAACACCAAGAAAAAAAATGAAATTTGGTCACTATGAAAAGCCGCACCATCAAATAGTTATGCAATAGAACAGACACTAAACACATACGCAATGTTGTTTACCAAATTCCATGTAGTGGATGCGACAAATCATAACGGAGCTGCAATTGAATGGAGTCAACGCTTAACCAACCACACATCAGACCGCCAGGACACAGCCAGCTCCATTGTGCTACACTAAAAAAGTACTGGACACCAACCAGACTTTAACAGTACCACTTTTCTGCACTATGAAAAGCAATATCTTGCCAGGTATAAGCCTACAAAGCCTACGAAATTTTCAAAACAACAAGAAAGAGCCCACAAGCAATGACTAGCTAGCTGGTCATGTAGGACCAAGTTATTTTTACCGTGATTGAACCTTCGTTTTCTCTCTCTACTCATTCCACCACCACTACCATCCTCAACCCTTTTCTTCCCCTGGATTTCTTTTCCTCCTCCTCCCCTTCTTCCCCCTCCTCCTTTATTACGCCACCATTCTGACCCCACCACCCCTTTCATCCTTTTTTCTTCCCATTACTTTCTTTTCTTTCTTTCCACCTCCCCCACTCTTTTCCCAGCCACCCTGCTCATCTCTTTCCTTTCCCAAGGCTTTCATTCTCACCCCTTATTCTTTTTTAGTCTCAACCCACCCTTTCCTTTCCCCTCCATGGTACCTTTCAACCCAGCTACTTCTGGACACACTGCACCAATATCCACACTTTCCCATTTCACTTTTAAAATCTTCAAATACTGCACCTTCCAAATTTTCGAACACATCACCTTCCAATCCAATACTATACGTCACTTCCTCTTTCCTCCATAACAATGCACAATGGCCACTGACTTGTTTTGAATATGTTGTCTTTGCTTTGGATGTTGGTACAACGTTTTAAACTTTTAAAACAGGTAACAGTATGTTTTAACACGTACTTAAATGTTTGCACATTGTTATTTTATTGAATTTTAAACTAAAAGATGAATGACTACCGTTTAAATCACGTTCATTTGCACTTGTTCCCATTGCACCTAGGTCATAGGTTTTAATCTATGCCCTCCACCATTTGTTCGAAACTTCATTTACTATTAAACATTGTTAAACTTACTTTTATTTCTGATAAAAAATTGAACGAAAATGCAATGTATTGATGTACCTAAATGAAAAAAGTGTAGTTGTATTTTCTCTGGAGATGGCATTGCAAACTGATGCCGAAATATAAGTTGCGTTTTTCTTTACAGTACGTCTGGCTTTTTTTTATCGACCAAGTCAAAACAGTAACACTGGACAATGAAGGCCTTCGAAAAGTTAGAGACGTCAATACTGGTTTTTGACAACAAAGCTAGTTTCAAGTGATTAAGTGCTTAATGCTTCCTTTGTCCTACGTGATGGGGCCTGGGGCTGGTTTTTTCAGGGTGGCAGTTAAGGGCGCACACTCTTTACAATACACAGGTAGGTATTGATAATATCCTACCACTTCTAAAAATTATCTTAGTTTCTGTTTTAGTAACTGGCCTCTTCAAAGCTTCAAGATTCTGGACCTTAACAGAGTCGGGGTTCGAAACCATTTTTCAACTTCATGACCTTAATAAGTGACGTGATCATAAGCCTCTTGACTATTTAAGGCATTTATAGATAAACCATCATTTTTCACAAGGAAAAGGAAGATGAAAACATTGGAGAGATGATCCTCCCGTGTATCTGAAAGATAAGATTAAGTGACAGCCAGTATCGTGCACAAATAAAACCACACTACGTTTCGGGAGGACAACCTCGCGTCTTCAGGTAAAAATAAACATTAAAACATTTAAAAAAATTCATGGCAGTATCTGCCGGGCCACCAAGTCTATAAAAACAAACCATTCAGGCATGGTCAATGCCAAAAACTTTAAAATTAAAAAAAATATTTAACATACCAATTGATACACCATGTTACTAGATGTTTTAGTGTTCATTTTTACCTGAAGACGGGAGGTTGCCCTCCCGAAACGTAGTGTGGTTTTAATTGTGCACGATACTGGCTGTCACTTAATCTTATCTGCTAAAAGTGCTGAAACTTCTCAATCAAAAGTGTATCTGAAAGCACAGCATCATCGTCCTGATAGGGTGTTGGGAATTCTTCTACTCCTTTACACACCTGCTCCAAATGAGCCTTTGAAAACAAAAATGGACATTATTCATTTCCACATTCATTATCAAGGGTTCAAATTTTTCCAGTGGATTTGAAATTGTGGCATAGCGAGTGGCAAGTTTCGTGAGACCTATTAAATAGTTCTACCCACGGTCTTACATTAACCATTCATTCATGAGACTTACCTGCCAAACAAGTGATTAAGATCAAGAACCATTACATGCCTCTAACGAGCTGTCGTTTCAAGACTGGAATATATGGTTGTTGGGTTCCATAATTTCATTAAGCTTTCGATATATAACCTGTGTTTTACCCTTCCTTACAGTTTAAATCTCGGATTTAACCAGGTTCCAACATCTACCAAACCGCCTTGTTCGTTAGTTCATTCTGTTTTACCATGCCAGCATAACCATGGGAGTTACTTTATCAGTAGTGAGGACAATGACATGTGTGACCAGGTTTGTACTTCTTAGAAAAAGTGGCTACACACGATACTCGGTCAAACACCTTCACCAAATCTTGCCTTTGGTGGAGTGTGACTTCTGCCAACCTCACATCCCCTCCTCACTTGTATGTCCCTTTCGCCAGGTTGGCCAATATACTCGTGAAAGGCGGAGGGCTCATGCTCACGACTGCTAAGGTAATTACATATACTTTCTCAAGCCACATAAGGTTTAAACATGTTTACATGAAAAACAGTGGGTTGCTTTCTTCCGGTAATTCTTTTCAGTACATAACTTGTGTCAAACAGTTTTTCAAGCGCCATGCAGGGACACCTTCCCAATACACGACTTTGGTTCGGGGGCTTCAATTACACCATAACCCCTTAGGAACCAGTCAATCTTTATAGACATGGATGGGTGGGGGGGGGGGGGGAGCGAATTCTAGGGATAGTCAAGGGGCATAAAAATTTTGTATTCACGGTAAACATTTGAGTATTCTAAATTATTCTAATTATTGCAGAGTGTAATCCCATTTCTGCCAAGGTATCTAGAGCAAAGCATTGCTTAACCAACAAAACGTTCAAATCTCGTTTTCTTTTTGGAATGCGGTGCTAGTTTTCATTAAGTTCAACTGTAGTGCACTGGTAGTCCGACTGATGTATCTCGACGTACAACTGTTGTACAACTCGTAGTGGGAGAGTTGTTGCGTCTTGGAAAAACAACACAATGTAGGCTTCCATCATTATTAAGGAAAGAAATGTCTTTTCTTTTCATTACCAAATTATTATTATTGGAGGGGGCAAATTTGTTGTTAATCAGTCTTGGGGGGTCAAAATAATTTGATAAGTGTGCAAGGTAATGTCAAGAAAAATTTCATGCTCTGAAAACATTTTAGTCGCCCCCTCCTCCCCCCGTCCACAAATATTGACTGGTCTCTTATCAGCTATTTTAAACCTACGTTTTAAAAACTTTCAGTCATAATATATTTTTGAAGAAAGCTGTGTTTCCTCAAAATTCTCCTGTAACATGCTCAACCACATTGGGGTGTACTTTAGGTTGAAACAAGTGCTCCTGGATTAGTGTAAGAGGTCCACGCAAGTTTTTCCCGTAATGAATTTGCCGGTGTAAAGCCCGTAGTCTCGTGGGGAGCCGTGTGCAAAATGAACATTGCACCTCGAAGACATAAACCCCAATCCATGGTATTGCTCTGGGGATGGGCCACCTAAAAATGGACCATCCTGATTCCGCATTTAAAAAAAAAAGTAGCAAGTTTTGAAGCGAAGCAATTCCAAGGTTGGAATGTGCCATTCCAGAAGATCATACCCTAGAAAAATCTTCCAACAAGACATACGCAATGGGCTGGCTGTCCCCCTGTTTAAAGGGTATTTCTGCCAGTGCTGTAGCAGCTGGGTCTATCATGGTTAAAATATATAACTAGCCTTCTTTAGTTCTAGGCCTGATTGGACCCACAAAGGCAATGAACTGGCATTCCATTGGCTCGGAGATCATTGGCACCACTACAATCGGGACAACAGGGGGTTTACCACTTTTGCCATTTTGCTGGCATATTAAACAGGAAGACACAACATGTTTGACATCCTTAAACACTTTAGGCCAATAGAATTAAGACAATATTCTATCTTGCATCTTACCCTTCCCCAAGTATCTAGCCCATGCATTGGCATGCACTGTGTGCAGTAACAATCTCCAACAGTCTCTGCTTTCTCTCTTTGGAAACTGGCTTAACATGTAACAAGCCATTTTTCACCACAAATGTCTTACTGGGATTTTGCTAAGATTCTGGAAGCCTAGAAGCCTCCCAGAAGAACTCCAGATTAGAGTCTCATTTCTGCAGGTTTCTACATAAATTTTAAAGAGCTCAGTAAACTTGGCATCGCTAGCTCCAAGAATAGTCTCTTCCTCTGGTTCTAAATGGTGATTTTACCAGTAACCAAATTCTGATCCTCTGGCTCTTGAGCCTCTGGTTCGAGAGCCGGCTCGAGGATAACATCCAGTGCAGGAGCTGAAATCCCCATATCCGCAGTACAAGTTAAAGGTGTTATCGTTTGCTACTTAGTTTATGAATGAGTCACCACATACACCAAAAGGATAGAGCCTGCATCCCTTTCTGCTGCGCACCTGTCTGGGATGCCACTAACACTAGATGTCATTGGCATATCGTTCCACCATATGGCCCGTGATACTTGTATAGTAAGGCGAGCTGCCGGGTGCACCGTGGTTTGAGCACTGAGCACATTTTTTAAATGAGTATATTTACCGGTAAATTTTTGTAGAGGACCCAATTTTTCATCAACAATGTCACCTGTTGATGCTGTGCCTCGCAGCATTTTGCAGAGTGTCTGTTTACAGCCCACTGTGTGATGTATTTTGATCAGCATGTGTAAGGAAGCTTGTCCCAAACTTTGGCACAAATTAACACCACTCTCCTTTGTTGCAAAGGGCAATCTCGTTTGAAATGGTCAACCTTTTCGCATTTAAAGCAGGATAAATCACTTGTCTTATTGAAATGTTATTTACCAGAAGTCTATTTAAGGTGTTCTGCATTAGCCCAATTTTGTTTTGGCTAACTGGGGTTAGACCCACCCTTTTGGTTGTTTGTACCATGAACCTTTTTCTGTTGAGGCTTAGACGGATCATTGCCTTTCCCAGTGGAACCAACGTAGACACAAGTGCATCTGAAGGAGTTTGCTAGTTTCGTCACACTATGGAATCCAATGCTATGGGATGTTACCTTAAACAGTCAAAACTCTAATCTTCTGACTTATTGATCTCCATTGGGGAGAACAATTACCGACTTTGTTTTGACCAGCCGCACATCTAGTAAGAAAGATGCTTAGTGGCATGACCTCAAGCCTTTTACACTAGCGAGGCAGATTCTCGGGCATTCCCGCCAAGCATTCCTGTGTTTTGGCTCTTTCCTAAGCAAGCCAATCACAATGAACGTTATGTATACCACAAGGGGCCAACCATCCTATGTCTTATTTTCCACTACTTAGGAGATCATAAGCCTAGTCGTCTAGCTCTCTTACAGGTCTGCTGCACTGCTTGTAGCTAATATGAATGCCGTCTCTAAGCAGAACATGGTAGGTAAACTTTTCCCCTTCAATATAGCTTCCCGTAGCAAAGGCATTACTATAGTTTGTTCCACATTATGTTTTCAGAAAACTGACTGGATGACGACTCGTTTCCTTGCACTAAGAGTGCAAAAACATGTGGATATCACACTTGTAGACTCAATAAAGTTACTGTTAGAGTTTACGAATGGGATGTTTACGGATTTTTTGCACTCGAAGTGGAAGAAAACGTGGCGTAATACAGTCAGTTTTCTGAAAACATAATGTGGAACAAAGTATAATCGCAATGCCTTAAGGGCACAGAAATTAAACAAACCATAATTTAAATATACTGGCATGTATCTTACGAACGTTAAGTCCAATATAAATAATATGCGCTCCAGACTATTCCTTCTTAAAAGCATGCGTAGAATCAAGGCTTATTAAGATAGCCAATTTAATAAGTACCGAGTAATTCAACTGAATTAAACCATCGGTGAACTACTGAACATTAAACCATTCCATTGAAACCATTTAATTGGAAGTGCTACAATTGATACACCTTAAACATGCATCAGAAAGAGATATCAACTGCTGGCAGATCCATTTTAAAGTTTACATTGTACTAAGTAAGCTTTATTTCACGCACAAAGTTTCATTCATGCTAGCTTTCACCTTAGATGAATACCAGGGGCTTCAAAATTAATGTTTACATTAAATAACGAGCAGAGTGATGAAATAGTATTTGTAATACTTTTGAAATTTAAACATCATAAATTTCAGGAAATCGTGCATAGTACTAAAGCACAACATTAAAGTAAAAAAAAATGAAACCTTGTAACTAATGTAAGAAATTTGACAGTTGACCAATTGACGTACGACCACTAGTGTCACTTTCGGCAGAACCATTTTAGTGATCCGACTGCCAAGTTAAAGAATAGTGATCTTTGCCACACTGCCAAATGCACATCAAATCCACCTCATGATTAAATTTTAAAAAGATGTATGCGTTTTTTGATCAGCAAATCTATTGCTGTCAAGATGTTTGTATTTAATTACACATATCTTTTGTTTTACCACTGTAATTGATTTCTTTTTTTTTTGTATTATCTTTGCGTATAATATCTTTTGCAAAGCACACACAAGTTCCCATTAAACTTCGAGCTTTATTGTGAATAAAAGTATTATTAAAATGTAAAAAAAAAATAATGTAAGGAGGTTTATTGCTGTAAGGAATGAGTTTAATACTAGGGTCGATTTTTTAATCTAAAACAAGACAGCGAAGTCCATGAGTTCGACAAACCCTGGTCTGACATACAATCTTTATTTTCTTTATAAACTCGTTGTTATTCTATTACCCCAATGACATACGAAACTTTACCAATTATATAAATACTAATACCTTTAGGAATTCGATGGCTGACGTACGTTTATCTACAGCTATTCCGTATTTTCCATCAGTTATTAATTCATCCAAGTTGTCGTAAACTTGAGGGACTGTTTTCACCGTCAGCGTTGCAGTTAGTAAACTGCTGTATGTTTTAAATACAAATAATATGAAGAACAAGAATGTTATTATTGTTGCTCGTGCTGAACTTCGTTCTGGTAGTTCTGGTATACCTGGAATTGCAATGCCAAAGAGAGCATGAATTAATTTGCTCCTGGTAAAAAAAATAAAAATAGTAACAATAGTTTCTTTCAGACATTTCAACAATTAATCAGTGAAACATTCCTCACTCCAAAAATAAATTAGCAAAAGAATACCTTTTTTTTTTCGTCGCCCAGCTCTAGCCAATTTTATAGTGAGAAAGGTTTACTAGTGGGAAAAGACGGGAATTTATGCCGGGAGTTCATCCATTCGTCATTTTTAGTAGAATTTTACAAATTTCATTACATAAATAAAGTTTCTTGAAAAATTTCCATCTTTAACTTTTCTCTATCACCTCCTTGAATTAATGTGTTTGGTTTCATAACTAACATGGTAGGTATGGGTCGGTTTTCGGTTTTTTGGAGAAACCTTGGTCGGTTTTGGTCGTACCTATAGACATAGGCTTAGCAATTTTAAAAAAGCAAAAAAATAATTAGGCCTACGTTAAATAGCAATTTCTTTCTTTATTGTACGGTATTTCAAGTTATAAAGACTGACTAAAACCTTACCTTCAATAAGCACAGCTGATTGTGTTCATTTTGCAAAATAAAAATAATTATTAAATAACAAAAGCATTCCGTTATGAGGAAAACTAAAACACTAAAACGATAACTTCAGTAAGCACAGCAACTTGTGTGTTTTTTGCGAAAAAACAATAAATAATAATAATAAATAAATCTTCGTGACTTTACTGAAAAAATCCAATCTGCACTTTCTTTCGTCATTTGATCAGTGAATATAGGCTCGGCGAACCACTTAGAGCCATCTTGTTAGCCACCATACAGATATTCACTAGGCCTACTCAAGGCTGAGTAAGGTGCATGCAGTAACTTATTGCCCCAAGCGAAGGCAATGACGATGTACGAGCAAGGCCGGCTGAGATCCGCTCAGTCACTCACACAACGTGAGTCTTTCAAAAACGTCGAAAAGGTTGTTTCTTAAGGAGTAGGCAGTTTTTATGAAAACCGAAAATAACACCGCGCTTTGGTTATCGAAACCGATACATCTCTACTAACTGGAGGTTAATGCACCCTTTATTTTGTTTATTCTTTCCGTGTAATTTCCATTGACATGTTGTCCCTTTGGTTTTATTACTAACTGAAGGGTTAACATGTCAAACTGTTAGAATTGCTGGTTACAACAATGATTGTGTCAGGCCAAAATCTAAAGTAGTGGACTTTGTGTCGTTTATTTTTCCCAATACATTTTCATCGATTTTTTTATATTCTATTTTTTCTGAAAGGTAATAAGAATGCGTGCTCCTGCTGGACCTTTGGTTTGAGCACGACTTACAATTTGGAAGGTTTACCTTTAAACAATAATAAATGAGGAGAAATGAAGTTGGTGTTTATTTATTTAAGCAACGATAAATTGTATAAAGACTGTTGCGTTACTGAACAACTTCAGGTTTTTGAGTTGCATTATAACGCGCTCCCGGGAGGTTACTTCGGGGCTTGCAATAGCCTAGGAAGTAATCAGAAAATCTTATACTTTCACCAAATGGCTAAACGTGGCCAGTGCTACGTTAAGACATGTCATCTGTGCCAAAAGTACAAAACCCATGGCCACATTGCGTTGCTGGGTTGAAACCCATTCCTTTTTTAAAAAATCTTTCCACACACTGCACATTGGTTGGAAGCAAGGTCTACCAATCAGTAAGAATGAACCCGGACAAACACCAAAACATTTTAATTGTTTCCGACCTGTTTTCTGGATTCGTTTTCACTTTTCCTTGTAAAAAATTGATACCAAAACTGTGGTTACTAATTTAAACAAAAGGATTTTCCCGATTTTCGATTTCCCACGCATTTAGGTTTCCTACAATACGAGTAGTTTCGTTTCCTTGTTAACCATGGAGATATATAAACGCTTTGGTATTAAACAGAGAGTGACGACTTTATACCACACCCCTCTAGTAATTCTTCGCTCAGCTTCAGCACAATCTGCAAAAGTGTGGGTACACAATTTCTCTCAGATAAAAAATCGTTTTTCTAAAAGAAAAAAAAAACAATATGTTGGATCGGACTTTTTGTTGTTGCGGAAATGATTTCACCACTAGTTTATAAAGTGCGTGAGGAGTCGATTGGTCTGTTACGAAAGAGTTTTCGACTACATCAGTAACCTTCGTCCAGTTGTGAACAAAATTACAGGAGAGTTTTATTGATTCCTCTTTTTTTTGTTTTGTAAAATTTCTTATGTGTATATTTATTATAGTCAGATTGTTTTATATAAGTAGGAAAGAGCTGTCTTGCAATCACCATTTATTCCGTCAATTTTTAGTACCCAGACCATCCTTTTACTTGTAAGAAAAAATCTAGGATCAAGACTCACGAGCTGTCATGTGAGTTGGTGCATGAAGAGAGTGATTCCTTGAAAATGAATTTTGTTGATATCTGGGTAGACTCATAATAATGAGAAAATTCCACTGATCATTTATTGTGTAGTATGGGAAATATCACTCGTATTAGACCCCAAACCCCGACATGGAAGCCTACCCAAACCTCCCCTTCAACAAGTTTTAGTTTAGCTTTAATCCAAATTGGACGTCCATCAGATGAACATGTTACATTACACAGGGCAGTACAGAAAGTGGTCAAATGGTACCGATTTTCCCCGTCAGTCTCTAAAAACGTCATGTGTGTATGTTTGACTAGGCTATAAGGCCAAAATAGTGGCAAATTTACAGACATTTAGGACAACGTTATATTGTGCTGAAAGACTTACAATGTTCGTCAACACACAAATGTGGATAATTATCTTGTCCGCTGACTGTTATTTCTTGGGTTATTTTGATCAGCTATTGCCTTTATTGAATTGCTTAGCTTATTTCAGGTAATGAAATAAGCTGACGTTTATCCCGGGTTTATCCCAAGTTTTCATGTAGACAAAATTGTGGAAACTAAACAATTGGAAGATTTTCTGTTGCTGCATGGGGACGCTGGTCTCAGTTTAGCGCGTAAACGGGCATATTCTTGCTGCAAGACTTTCTTCAATGATGCACCTTCCACACCGTTTAATGCAGGTATACGACAGACTGTTAGTTTCAGGAATCACCATCCAGTGATCCAACTACTTATGGAGCACTCCTGGATAGGGTCTCTCGCATTGTCACCAAAGTGGAGCGAGTGGTCCAAGAAAAGAACCTCGATTTGCTGTACATTGACAACAAGTTAAACCTGATAAATTGCCGATTTGACGAAATCACCTCTTCAATGTGGACTAGTGGTACCGAATGGACACCTTATTTTGAATCATACAAAGATAATTTTTTGGTATCCTTAATTACCCATATTACGACTGCAATTGAAACCGAATTTGCCAACCTTCGATCTTCGCTATGGCCCGATTTTCTTTGTCCCGCCAGTGTTGCAAATCAACCTGCACATCACGAGACTGGCTCCATCCTGCAACTTACAACTGCAACTTAGAAGTTGGAACCGTGGCGCTTTTATCGACACATATTGATATGGTTCCCCATACCTTACAGTCTTCTAGTTCTAATGATTCCAAGCAGGGAGTTGGAAGAAACCAGGGTCAGGGGGAGAATATCCATTGTGGGATCCACCCAAATTTTGCAGTACACCGAGGTAATCATAGGACACGGAAATCAAAGCGGGTCATCACGGGAGATAAACATCACGGGACGAAAACCAACGACCAATTTGTGGAATCTGGAATTCCATTGCTTCAACTTATCCCGACGAACTCCAGTTCGAACGCCAGCCACTGTACAATCTTCAGATTTTATCGCCTCTGTAACTGAGTTATGTAATGACAATAATCACGCACATAAGTCAAATACCTCTTTGGAACCACAGATTTGAGTAATTACCAATCATTCACTGGTTCCCCCAACCCCCAATTGTTGTCCCCTACCACTCCTCAACGCCTCCCAGAAGCTGCCCTACCGTTGCCCTATGCGACTCACGTATTCGGCGGATCATCTACAACAAACATTCTGAGTCTAGGGTGCAACGGCTCAAACTTTATAGGCAAATCTTCCAGATATATCTGGCTCACCTGATAATGCCAGTTGCGTTCTTTGTGCTGAATCAAACAACGTCAATGAAGATCCTCCAAATCGTATAGTTAAACATCTTTTCGACCTTGCACATAAGATAAAAAGCGTACGCCCACTTTGCAAGGTTTCGTTCATTGCCCTTTTTCCACGAATCGGAGCTACATACCGTGATGCGAATCAAATTGTGACCCATACTAATGCGTTACTTCGCCAAATGTGCATTGCAATGCATGAATTAATTTCGTGTCCATCGATTCACACATCTGGTCGGATCGCACCCTAACGGCCAGGGATAGCTATCACCCGACAGTGAAGGGAAAATCGGTTCTACAAGCTGAGATAAATACCTCGTACTCCTTTCAGGAATCCGAAATCCTTAATGTGGGCTAGTCCCCACTATTTGGACGTCGATCATGGACCATCTAATCGTGCATCAAACTTATTGTGTCTCTCACTGAATGCTCGGAGTTTGGTGAAGAATCTTAGTCATTTGCATGTTTTCACAGCGGAGTCTTGTTTTGATCTGTTTTTGGTCGTCGAAACTTGGTTAAACGTTGGCATTACTGATTCGGAGGTTACTGGATCATTTCCATATGGGGTCTTACGTTCTGAGAGGCAGTCTAGGGACGGTAGAGTCACATGTATTTACAAGAAAAACTTACCACTTGTTCTTACCTTGTTTATGGGTTGATGTTGAGGGATCACTGTTTTATTACCATCTATAGGCGTAAATTTTATTTTGCTTTAACTCCCTGACAGTTCAGACGCTCTACAATTTACTACTGTGGCAACTTTCGTTGATGAGGCCATCGTATCAAAACATACTTCTTGCTGATTTTAATTTGGCCAGTGTCGACTGGAATCTTCTTACTACATCTTGTAACCACCACCGTGTATTACTTGATTTGCAGGTGGAACTGGGTCTGGATCAGTTAGTCCGTTTTCCATCTCGGGGTTCCAATGCGCTTGACCTTTTATTTTCTTCTGATCCACGACTTATTTTTGGGATAAGCGAAGTCAAAAACTTAGGCTCTAGCGACCACTGTATGATCCAGTTTGAGGTGAATTGTGGGGAATATTCTTCCACCTCAAAAACCAAGTTGGATCTCGACGGACTTTGTTCTTGCCTTGCTACAATTATTAATTGGGTAGATCTGTTGCTGTTATTCGGCAACTCTTTCGAAAATGTTTGGACTGGTTTCACCAGATTAATCGATTATTTTATTGAACTCTGTTCTGTTAAATTGACTAATGGACATCTGGGGAAGCCAAAACTTCCTGTACCATTGAAGAAGGCTGCGAGAGAGAAATTAACTTTGTGGTGCAAACTTAAAAGTACCCCCTTGTCAAACCTCACTCAAGCCTTCGTATCTTAGCAGCAAAAAAGCACGTTCCCTGCTTGTTGAAAATTGGCACAATAATTTTGAACGGAATATGATCCTGGAAGGAGATGTCTCTTCCCCTTTTCGTCTGTACAGACGACATACTGGAAAGGTTCGTTCCCTGCCACAGTTTAAACAAGGAAGATCTTACGTTTTTGAAAACGAGTCCAAAGCAACCTACTTAATCGTTTATTCTCCGAAAATGGAATCATTTACAGCAATTCGGTGTTTGCACCTAATGCATTTGGACCTTACAGACCAGTTCATATAGACGAAGTAAGTTTTTCTGAAACAGGAGTTCTCAATGCCTTAAGCCGAATTAAACCTAGCCGTGCTGTGGGACCTGGTGGTTACTCATCATTTCTTATAAAACATGTTGCACTTTAGATATATCTTGCACTGGCATTTAGCCAACTACCGTCTATATGGAAGACTGTTAATGTTGTTGTTATTTATAAAGGGTAGCGCTTCCGACCCCCAAGAATTACCATCCTATTGAGCTCAGTGCAGTGGCACGCAAAATCGTGGAATCGATTATTCGTGAAGATATGTTGGCCTTTTTTGGAATCGCACAACTTAATAAACCAGGACCAGTTTTGCTTTTTGCCTAATCGTTTGACAACATCGCAACTGCTCTTAGCAATGGAAGGCTGGACTTCAGCAATTGACTAAGGCATTCCGTCTGTTATTTATTTCGACTTTCAAAAGGCGTTTGA
>JAHWFP010093697.1:19851-31567 GCA_023313725.1 Lithobius niger | reverse complement strand
ACCGAGTATTAGATCAAAGGTTAAATCAAAAACCTGACCATTGCGTCAGTGGGATTAGCTTGGCAACTAATGTAGCAACTCGGTGGCAGCCGTTTTGGCTCTGATATCACTACTTTTGATTAGCTGAAACTTGGCGGGTTCTTTCACCCTTGTGGGTTTTGTTTTAGATATCACTTTTCTTTTTTTTTGTGGCATCTTATTTTAGACACTGCCCGGTTATCTGCTATCTGGCCAAGTTTCATCGTAAAATACGAACGGAGATATTCATTTATTTTTTTATTTTTGCAGCAGTGAGGATTCCAATCAACCCTTCCCAATGTCACTCACCATTTGGCGAGTGGAAATCAACAGTTGGCAACTTGTAATTCAGCCTAACTCGCCTAAACAGCGACTAGCTACAGAGCATGCCTCTAAAAAGGAGGTATCTTTGGAACCATACACGTTAGAAACTAACGGTTTTCGGCGTTATGCTTTGATTTATAAGAGCTATATAATTGGTTTTTCTGCAATAATACTGGAGTTTACGAATATTGAACAATTTTGTTAATGCATAAATTAAAGAAACCATGTATCTTACAAGACGTATTTGGTATGTGGCAAGTAGAAATTGAGAAATGACAAGTGCTTTCTAAGATCTACTGGCCAAGTGGCGACTGCTACTAGAGTGACATTCAAAAGGGTTGACTTCAGTCATATAAATTAAAGCGTTTGCCGATTTGCATTTAACCATCAACAATATGCAGTGCAGACTGCGGATTTATTAAAATCTTAGTGCCCCGAAGCCATGCACCCTACTACAAACAAGCACGTCCACTTTATCGACAATGTGTTACTGATTATTTCTGGCAGTCCGTTTGCATTGTTACTCATTAATAGTAATAGGTGAATTTCATTTGTGACAGACGTGACATCGGACAGTTTCATTTTATCTTTTACGTCAGTAAAACTTAATTGAATTAAACCAAAATATTCCTGCAAGCACAGTTGCATATAAGCAATGTTTCAGCCAACTAACGATTTTCAAATTCATTTTTAACATGCTTAAAAAAATTAAAAACCTTGCGTGACAGACGTGACGCCAAATGGACACATTTCTTAACAAGTAGTTAAACTGTTAGCAATTTCTCTGATTCTAATGCAAGCTGGTGTTTATAAAAAAATTTAGATATTAAGAAAGGTTCTACCTGTCACCTAACCAGAAATAAAGCGGTTTTTTAATTATGTTACCTTAATTTACAAAATATTTTGATGTGTGACAGACGTGACGGGAAAACGTGACAGACACGACGTGTGCGATTACAAAACAAACTAAATGGCTTTTTAATCAAATAAAAATTGTTATCAAGTTATAGAAGTCTTGATATGTCCTAAAATGGTTTAGCAGATATGTTAGAATGAGTTTAGAGTATAAAATAATTTATATTGTATTTTAAGATAGCCTGTAGGCAAGTAGTCACAAGCCTAACATAGGGTAGGAGCTTGCCTAATGCACGTTACTGAGGCGGTCTTATGACTACACACTACTCTACATTCTATTCACATTTGACTCTTATAGACCTATTATGTATGCCGATAGGCCTACCACATCCACATGAGGTACTGGCCAGTTTATTTGCTTCGCTCGCTCTATTGGCGTTGTCTTGCTTTGTTGAAAACATTTTTAGAGTAGGCCTACTGAGCTGAGACTTAAAACATGTGCACGTTTTTACCAAGATGTTTCATCATGTTGGATTTTTAAATGTGAATACAAACTGGTTAACCGTAGCATTCTTGTAGTTTTGTGACAAGACCGCTTTTAAAAGACCATTTTAGTCGACATTGAGGTAGTGACCATTGAACTACTGTAGTTCAAGGTATGCCTCTTTCTACCAACTCTGTAGTGTTAAAAGAGAGTCTATGTCCCGATGTTGTTCTGTTTAAAATTAAATTTAATACCCCCTTTGCTCCCAAATGTTTGTACTTTTCGGGTTACACATAGGCCTGCTATGAATCAGTTACTGTTCCCACCAATCTGCTGTCTGGAAGAGCTTTCTCAACATTGCATAATGGGTAGTGATTTTCTAGCCGTCTCTGCAAACTAAGTTAAAGTACTCTTGTATCTCTAGATTTGCTACTTTCATGAATGTGCTGCTAATTTTTCACGCCAGCTCTTTCCAGGCTACACTATCACGCAGTAGAACGCCAATCAACGGGAACGCTACAGGTTTTATAGTTTTGTGATGGCTATGTCATTTAAATCTGTTCGAATTACTTTAAGAAACCTAGCTTTTAACCTCATCAAAGTTACTGATTTGTAGGATAAATAAAAATTTTCCATTGGCCAACTATAAGCAGCTTGTAGCACATCCCTAGAAGTGTGACAGACGTGACGTGACAGACAAATCGTGACAGACGTGACGCATGTAAATTCATTACTAGTTAAAGAGTTATGGGTGAAATTTCAAACTTCAAACATTTAATGACAACCACTAGTAGGTAGAAAGAGAAAATAAAGATGCATAATTTTTAACCAAATTTTCGAGCTGCTAGGTAAACTTTTCCATGTTTTTCGTGACAGACGTGACACGTATATCAGTGTACCGGTTATATAAAACTATGAGGCCATTAATAATTGGAACTCATTCCATTATTTTATTTTTAGCACTCTTAACTTAAATCTTATCAAAAATGTGATTTAGGCTTATGTAAGTTCATTATACTGCATCCCATTATTAGTTAAACCTTTACTCAAAATTCCTAGGTGTCGCCTTTGTTGGAAATGGCTTCTTTAATATGCAAATTAGGGGCCTTATTGTAGCATAAACGGTTGAACTCAAATATTTTTTGAAAACTGCAGACTTTGTTGTAAATAACCACCAAACCATGTTAAGATAGGTTGAAAACTGAAAATGGTCTCCAAGGGTGACCTTAGCGTGAAATTCACCAATAACGAGTAATGCTTTTTTTGATCACCGGTGGCATTTTTCCAACATACGGAAAAATAGCAATTGCAATCTTTTTAGTTAATGCCTCCCCTAACGTCAACCATAAACGGCACATATTGGAGTTAAAAAAAAAAAAGAGTGTCGAATACCAAATTTCATTCGTATCTGTCACATAATTTTTTATACGAGCGGAATTAGCAGAATAGAAAGTAGTCAGCTGAAACCAACCATCTTCACGCACTTTTATGACATTGATACAGTTTATGCACAGGATTTAAATACAACTATTGCTAGTCAGGGCACAAAACTGTCGCCGCATGGGTATTTTTCCTTGCCACTAAAAGCTAGAGGCCACGCAACAATGCAGGAATTAAGACATTCTTACAATGAAGTGTGACAATTACTGAACTTGGGGAGGACCACTAGCCTACAGATTAATCATTCATGGTATCAATGTTTGTGCAACATCTTTCTATTGTTGAAATCGCTGTTGAGTTGTTGGAGCATTCTAAGCTATAGAAAGTTTGATATAGACCTACTAACAATACTAAGTCGTAACAATGGAGTTTTCGTCCAGGAAAAAGCACTGTGGCACAGGGGTGCAGAATATGCCAGAACATTCGCGGGAAATTTCAGCGAACTGAGGAAATTCACCGAAAAATGGCTTGCCTACATAGTGAAAGGCTGTGGAAATTTGAAAAATCTGTAGGAAAATTTTGTGGGAAATTTGGTCCTGTAAGAATTTTATGCACCCCTGCTGTGGCAGAGTAGTGTTCAAAATTCGATGTCCAATGCTGTACAACCAATTCTAAATGAAAGTCTTTAATAAAAAAGGTTTTTGATCCAAATCTGTGAAACCTTGGTTTCTCTGCAGGCGAAAGTCAGGTTTCAAACCCTAAACACCATTCGGTGGAAGGAGTTTTGGGGCTCCAGGCCTACTCTGTATAAATATAAATCCTGCTGTATCATGGTATCAAGGATACTAGATAATCACAGTCATCGGAGAAAATCTAACAAATCACCTAGCCTAATTTTGTGTAAACTTGTATAAAAACATTGTATTGTTTTACATTAGGAACAGACAACCCGATTAGCAGAACTAGACACCTCGGTAGATTTAGCATGTATGCTACTAGGGTCACTCCCTCATTCAGTCGTTTAGTTATCAGGTTTTTTTTCAGCTGTAGTCATGTCCAAGTACACTGACCAATCTTACTTATGACTACAAGCAAGCACTTGTGATGCTAATGCACGTCATGTGCACTTTTTTTTGTTTTCCTTGGGTTTACTCTCTGACAAACCCTACAGTTCAAATTTAGGCCTGTTCGACTATACTTTCAAGACATTAAATATTTAAAAAAAAAAACATCTTTCTATTCCAGAATGGTCTAAGGTCTTGGAACATAAATCAAGACCGATTTTACAGAACGGGCATTACAAAGCTGCACCATCTGTTGGCCAGGCGGTGCCATTCTTAGCAGAGTAAAAAACATTCTTGTAAAACTGCTTTATCAGCACACCACTTCGCACCGTTCTAAAATAGTCCTTCAATACCAATCTTACAACAGGAAGCAAAATTGTTACACTTGACCCGAGAGCATTTTTGGTTGTTGAAGCGTAATTTTTTTTATAAAACTGTTATAAAGCAAACTAATTAGTCGCTGAGGTTGAATTATGGTTCCCCTTTGAATGGCAAGACATAGGAGAAAGTCCACGTAATGGCATATTACAATTCTTATAAGGGTTATATCACCGAGATAAAGTGACAAGGACTAGACGTGGCATGATACAAATACTCTTTTAACATTTTAAAAACTATTGAGATAAAATTAATTTTGAAACTGGAATGACCATTAGCCTACAATTTATTTAAAAAAAAAACCTCGACTAAAGTCGCAATTTGGCCTACACGTAAAACCGGCCTTTGAATATCTTCCAAATGACCCAGTAACTGAACCAAAAATTGCCCCAAAATATTAAAAATGTAGTATCCAAATTTACTCCACAGCTTGGTAAGAAATGGGAGGTCGTTTATTTTATATTTTTAATATTTCTCGAAATCCATTAACGGCTGGTGGGGGAAACACAGCAGCATGGTAAATTTAATTACAGTCTATACAAATGTTTTATTGAAACATTAATTTGCATACTACGATGCATGCAGTCTGGAATTAGACTGAAAAGGATGGAAATTGGAACTACCGAGCCCGGAACACTTTGGCGCAGCTTAGGATGTACGAAGCCTGTAGGAGTGTAGGTTTGTACAGGACATTACTAGTATGGTTTGCGACAGAAAACCCAGCAAAGTGAACTATTGCGTGGTAAGAATTTTACAACCGATAATCGACAATTCAGATAAAATAAGAAAATAGTAAAATTATCACGATCTTGATATACAGAGTGATAATAGTGTCCGCAAGTACAACCAACAGACTGCATCTTGGCCTAAAACCACAACTGACCATTAAATTTATGCGATCAACATTTAGAATACATTTTCACAAAGCCCGTAAAACATTCTCGGCTTGTTGCACGAAAAAAAAACTTACGCCCAACATTTGAACACAATATAAACATTGTTAGATTTACTGACAATAGGCTGCACTGAATTGTCTGCAGCTATACTTTCCTTACCCCTCTCCCCAAACCAAAAAATGTGAATGTGAATATGTGCCAATATCCTGAGAATGGCTATGAGAGAATAATAATGATAGAAAAGCAATGATGGGTGTGATGGACGTTTATACGAGAAAAAAAGAATAACCTTGAATTTATATTTCAGGGTCATCCTAGTGCTATCTTCCAAACGAGATACGATACGCCAAAAAAGTTAATTAGAAAGTTGGACGAAAGGTGCAATATGACCAAAAAAAAAAAAAAATTCGAAATCGTATAATAAATAAAATAGTTAACAATGACATTTAAAATCTAACTCTGAACATGCTAACTGCCGAGAAGTTGGCTTCACTAGTCACTACAGTGCAGCCAGTATGTTCAGTTAGCTTTTAAACATCATCGTAAAGATTTTATTTAGCCCATTATCCAATTTTGAATGTGTTTATTTTTTTGTTGGTCGTACTGTGTTCTTGCGTCCAACTTTCTAATTTACTTTTTTGCCGTATCGTATCTTGTTTGGACAATAGCACGAGGATGACCTTGAAATATTAATTCAAGGTCATTCCTTTTTTTTATGTATAAATGTCCCTCATCTATTATTCTCTCATTAGCTCGTATCATATATATCGGCTCGTAACACTTTAGTTGGATCACCCTGTAGAATTTTAAACTCTGCTTTGCACAAAGCACATTTTCTTGGCGCAGTGCTGCTCACTTAATTTGGATTCAGGAAATTATCTGAGGCATGTACCTAAAGTGCATTTGCTTGGGGGGGGGGGGGGTGAGATTTTTAAGATTTTGAGAATCATCGAACATTTCATGGGGATTTTTTTTTTCCCCTGCGCACCCCCCCCCCCCCATGACAAGTGGCCAAGGAGAAAAAATTGACTAAGTGTCGGTACCCAATACACTATCAATTTCTGTTATTTTCCTGAGACTGAGCAAAATAAAAGTATGGCTTCCAGAAACATTTGGTGGCTTGGCTTGGTTATTGGACGAAAGTTGCGGAGTTGGGGAAAAAAAAAAAAAACAGTAAAAAAGTGACCTGTTCCTAGCCCTTTAGCGCAAAATCATTTATAGAATTAAAAAAAAAGTGCTCCAAGTCTGCCAGCCCACCCACTAAAAAAAAACTCGTTATTAACCCTCGCCTTATGCTGTATGTCTGTGAGCTACCACTACGAGCTGTTCACCATAAATAAGTTGAGGCAAGCTTTTCCCCTAGAGGCATTTTATTTTTCCGTTTCGAAAGGCGCGCCATATTTTTTTTTTTTTTTTTTTCATCACACCACTTATCTCCGAGAGGTGGAGCCACCCACTCAAGCAGCAACCCGCTTTCGATCAATCTTTAAAAATCTTTTGATCATAGTTTTAATCTTATCACAAACGCACAGATTCGACATAAAAAAAAACATCTCTCTGAGTGTTATTTATGGACTAACAGTTAACGTGTAATAAGGACACTGGTGGGAGGGGGGGGGGGCTGTACACTTTTTTAATTTAACTAAGGTTTTCTTTTTTTGGCCTTAACAGTTAAAGATGTCTCATCCATAGCCAACCTAGCTGTAATTAATTTGAATTTTAAGTGCTTTACGGAATTTAATCAGTTTTTAAATATTACAATTTTCTTTAGGTGGCCTAGTTTGGAATTCAAGATTTGGAATTTATGACCAATAAAAAAAAAACTAGCTTTTGAAGACTGTAACACCTGTACAAATTACTGGAAAAAATTCGCTACACCCTGTAATCAAATTCTTGCTGTAATTGATGACATTTTTTGTTCACTTTTTAAATTTCGATAGCCGATGGTCACAGCGTACAAAATTCCTTGCGGTTATAACAATGCCCAAAAAACAATAGTGCAACAATGCTCAATTTTGAATTTCTAAAAAAATTGTTTATTTATTTTTTTACATTTCCCACATTAATATATCACCGCAGAAACACTGCCGTCTGAAATATTGTTTCCAAATATGGAATAATATTTTTATTAAATTCATTTCTAGAACACAAGCCATCTGGTTTGAACGGAGTTGTGGGCGACCCCTCCTCTCTCTATGCGTCAAGACAGTTAAATTATTTTTTTCTAATAAAACAGCCACCCTAAAACTCCCAATTAAGTTGCTAAGGCTTGCCAGACGTTATAAGAAAACAGTGACGTAAACAATACAACCATCAAATTCGAAATTAACAGTAAAATAATTCGGTAAATAAGACTATGTTCGGCAAAAATACATGTGTCGTGTATAAACAAGGTTGGTGCCGGCGGAGACAGAAAAGATTTTTCCATTCAAAAACACGTAAATAAACAATAATACCGTTAGGAAAATAATAGAAATACGTAATCTTACCTACTGGTACGATGTTTCCGCCAAAAAATTCAACTTTGCCGCAGTGCAGTGTGAAGGAAGATTTTGATAACTTTGGATTAGAAGGTCGGCGGTAGTAAAGTCCAGCTTGTATTCTTACAACAACCGTGTGGACATGGTGGTTAAAGCTGATTCGCTATCACAATCCAGCGACGAAACCTGGTTGGCTGAAAAATCGTCTTCTGGTATCGTCTTCTATCATCCCAGGATGCACTTCGGTACGATAATCTCGAAGCGACTAGCTGTAGCTACTGCGTTCCTGACAATCACACTTCTGTCCCTCCTTTTGGTGTAATTTCTTTTCTAATCATTGGTTGGCGCTAGTTGTAATTTAGGTTAGGTTAGGATCTTATTCTTTTTTATTTTGTATGCAATATTTTGAATATTTTTCGGGAAAAATTTCTATGAGTTTGGGATTAAAGACTGGCAAAACCCTTACTCAGGAAACCGAGAAATTAATTTCATTCTTTTTATTATTAATTTTTAGTGGTTGAGATAAAGACCAGGAGTGCGGTGAACTGATTTTTAGTTTTGAACGCGATTTTGTGTACAACGAGCCAATTCGGATTTAGGGAGGAGTAGCAGCCATTTTAAGGGATTTTCTCGTTATGATAAATTTATTTTTTTACGTTTTGATTTTTTTCTCCCATTTTTTTAAAAAGAATATACAGAATAAAAATAATTTTAAAAGTCTCCTATTTTGACGTTACACCAACACCAGGTAATATTCAGAAAATGCGTGAAGGCGTGACGAAGGCTTAACATGGATAGCCGTAGGTGGCTGTGATTAGAAGCCACGATTCTTTCTTCTTTCAACCGGAAAGTTTGTGACCGCCATCTTGATCAACGAAAAACTAGAGGGTGCTTTTGAGATTTTGGAGTTTTCCCGTAACAACTCAACAGTGTTTTCACGCGTAAAAAGCACTTTTTCTCATCATGTCTTACCGCAACAATGAGTGCCGAATCTACGTTGGCAATCTCCCTCCGGATATTAGGAGCAAAGATATCGAAGATCTTTTCTACAAGTTTGGGAAAATTACTTTCATTGATTTGAAAAATCGACGCGGTCCACCATTCGCCTTTGTTGAGTTCGAAGATCCAAGGTAAAAAAAAAAAAAAGAAAAACTAGCAACAAATCTGTTTAGGATTTTATGTTTTTCAATGTTTTGTAATAGTTGTTTGTTCAGTGTGTACATTTTGGAGACGACTTTGTAGGTTTATTAATACGTAATCAAAATTCAGATATGTTTTGGTGGGTGTACCTTAGTTAGGGTTAACGTTCAGTAGGCCACCAATACTGTGTCGCTGTTATCTGTTGCCAATCTGTGAATTTAACTGGAGTGCAATGCAAAATGTTTGTGTAATTCTACGACTACACAGTGATCAATCAGTATGTTGCTTACGCACTAAAGCAGTAGCCTGACTTTGTGAATCGGAAAGAATGCGACAATGAGTTTTATATAAGGCTGTAGGAAGTATGTAACATGCTTTACTTATATTAATAAGCTGTTTTTACTATCTATCACACTTAACTCTTCAAACTAAGCTGTAGGAACTATGTAACATGCTTTACTTATCTTATTACGCTGTTTGTACTATCTAACACACTTAACTCTTCAAACTAAGCTGTAGGAAGTATATAACATACTTTACTCATCGAAGTAAGCTAGCTGAAGTTGCCAACTCGCTTCACTTAACAAGATAAGCTGTGTTCAATACCTAACATGGTTAACTGATCTTATTAAGCTGTTTGAACCATCTCACACTTAACTCTTCAAACTAAGCTGTAGGAAGTATGTAACATGCTTTACTTATATTAATAAGCTGTTTGTACTATCTATCACACTTAACTCTTCAAACTAAGCTGTAGGAAGTATATAACATGCTTTACTCATCGAAGTAGGCTGGCAGAAGTTGTCAACTCGCTTCACTCATCAAGGTAAGCTGTGTACAATACCTAACATGGTTACCAGATCTTATTAACCAGGTGACAGGATCCTGGTTTGAAAGGCTCAGGTCCCAGTGAATTAATTGAAAACTAGGCCTTGATCTTATTACAGTGACCATAACCTACCTAATCACACGATAAATTACTTAGGCTGTGTCTCAGGTCCCGGTGAATTCATTGAAAACTAGGCCTTCCGCGTGTTAAAGTGAACCTTACCGACGTAACCTAACCTAGCCTAAACTAGGTAATCCTAACCAAAACTAATAAAGGTTTGCCTAAAAACTACGATTTTTTTGTTTGCCGGGATTCACATACGCAGAACTCTGCTCCCGGCAACGCGTCCAAATAGGCTTGAAACAGTTACAGCCCAACCGGGACTAGAGACACTGCCAATTAACTTAACCAAACCAAACCTAATCAACTCTAAACTACCTAATCCAAATATTCCGTAAAACTGTCTTTTTGTGTTCACCGGGATCCATACTCAAAAGAGCTGCGGTCCAGGCAACACATCCAAAATAGGCTTGAAACCTTATTTTTAAGGCAGATGCTACTGCCAGTACAAAATGTGTTGGCATCAAGAGAGTTCTAAATGCTGCTGCCAGTACTCCCTATCAATTGGGCGGGGATTGAGGCTTAATGGCGCGTCGACAGACTATCATTGACCTGGCAGCAAGTTGAAAATGCTGCTACCAGTACGTAATATGTCCTGGTCTTTACTAGTGGTATACTGGCAGTAAGAGTTGTTAACCAAACCTTGCTGCGTATGTAACCAGGCGACAGCATGAAACACCGTCTGAGGGGGCACGCTTCGCGTGCTTATCATACCTTCACACACAAACACAGGAAAAAACTGCCTTAAGGAGTCTGCTTGTTTCACATTAAATGCACTCGAAATACACATATACCTACTCACACAATAAACTTTCTTTCTGACATAACCATTGATCAAAAACAGTCCTTGTCCCCTGGTATTGGAGTTCAAATTATAGTTCGTTGCGTTCGAGTGAAATCTAATCCGTTGTTATTTGTGTGCCTTCAGGGCTGTGAGTATGGGGTGTTTTTTGGTTCAGTTAATCATATACATCAAGCATTCGTTTAATCCTATAACGTATGAAACAAGTGTTAAAGGGCAGCTTGAATAAAGACGACAGTTAGTGAAAACAAACAAACGAACAAAATTCAAATAACAAAAATGAAACTAAATAAAAAATGTTGCTGAATATTCGTCGTGAAAATAAAAAATTTTAAAAGTATACAGCAAAACAAACCAAAAAAATAAGGCAGCCCACGTCCAGTTTCGAACCTGGTCCTGCGGGGTGTCAAATCAGACGTTTTACTACTGAGCCACATTAGTTACGCATGCGCAGACCCATTGGCAGCAGCTAACATTGGCCGCTTCGTGCCAGCACAAATTATACTGGCAGTAGCCACTGCGTATTTTTAAAGGCGGGTTGCTACCAAAATGAAAGTCAGCTGAATGTAGCCTAAGCGCCGTCGAGTTCGCTGTACCGCTTGCTTGCAGAAAGCAATACCTTTTAACACAGCAAACAAGCTATGTGCCTACTTAATTATTGAGTAAAAATGTAGTACGTCCTTTCTCACCTCGAAGCGAGCATGTAACGGTTAACAATATTACTGTCACTAGATGGCGCCACAGTATTTTTGTTATATTCTACCATGGCGCCATTAGTGGCAGTTAGTGTTGCACGGTATTAAGTTTTTGCAGGACGATACGGTACGGTTCTGAAAATGGCGGTCTACGATAATATCACAGTAATTTAGGAAATAATGTTGCGCTATTATCCACGCACAAAAGAATTAAATATGGCTCTTTGCATTTAATTTTTTCACTAATAGCG
>JAHWFP010093697.1:0-14851 GCA_023313725.1 Lithobius niger | reverse complement strand
AAAAAAAAGAAGGATATTGATACCGTAATTTTTTTTTACCGTCAATACCGTGAGTACCGATTTACCGTGCAACACTAATGGCAGTAATATCGTTAATGCCTAAACAGCTTGCTTCCAGGTGCATGAGGGTGTACCAAATTTTTACTCAATAATTAGGGATGCGCGTGGTTTGCTTGGTATGGTAAAAGATATTTCTTGTTCCATTCTTTTATTTGCTGCGAGCGAGAACTAGATAACGCAAGATGCAGCAAACATTTCTTTGATGGCAACCCACCTTTAAAGATCCTTGTGGGATATTGTCGAAAAATCTAATGCATCTCAAGTCGCTGTTTGGCTCCACACCCGGGGTACGTTTAACGTTTCCATTTAGGCGTTCCGAAACTGAAATCTGAACTCTGCAAACTCATCCAAAGCCTGGGTCCAGTACAGTTCAACAGACGAACACCGCCACCAGCCGAGAGTTGTTCTTTGGCACACCGTTGGCATAGGGCTGGTTTTTGAGGAAAAGTTACTGATCTATGTTAAAGGGACCTACCCACACCCTGAGGTCACAGCTACACAAAAAAAAACTGCCTTCATCCCGGATACCCGCGGTTGGGGGGGGGGGGGGGGGGGTCGCATATAAACTGGCCCCACGACATGTTTTATTAAGTGGACCCATCTGTTGATAGACTATCTACAATAGGGATGCACCGAATATTCGGTAATCGGTATTAGGCCAAAAATTCAAGTATTCGGTATTCGGTCGAATAGTGCTATTCGGTATTCGGCCGAATAGTGTTAAGATTTGTTGGTATTCGGCCGAATATTTTTTTGTATAAATTTAAATAAATAAATTGTGTGAATGTAAGAACGTTTAGCTAAGCATTTACGTTTTGGTTTGTGAGGAATTGTCTTCTGACATTTCTAAAAGAAGGAAAAAATGATCAAATATGTTTAAATTAGGCTACAGGTATTTGGTCAAGTATTCGGCCGAATAATTCGGTGTTCGGCCGAATATGTAAATTGTTTGGTGCCGAATATTCGGTATTCAGTAGTTTAACTATTCGGTTGTATATTCGGTAAGTTGAGTTTCGGTTATATATTCGGTATTAGGCAAATTATGTATTCGGTGCATCCCTAATCGACAAAGCCTCGTTAGTTTGCAAATTAACCGCAAGCTCCAGACATCTGATTTTAATCGCTTGTTTTGGCTTGTTCTGATCAACCGTCTTGAATGTCAATCTAGTAGCAGTTGCCACGTGGCCTGTAATAGAAAGCACTCGCTATTTCACAATTTCTACTCGCCTAACGCCAAATACGTCTTTGCACGATGCATGGTTTCTCTAATTTATGCGTTTATGAAATAGTACAATTTTCTTCAACCCCAGTAAGTATTAATGCAGAAAAAGCTGTTAAATAGCCCTTATAGATCTGAGCATAACGCCGCAAACCATTCATCTCTGACCTATGCCTTTCCCGAGATGTCCCTCTTTGAGTGGCATATTCTCTATTGCTAGTCTCTGTTTTGGCGAGTAAGGCTAAATTCTAAGTTGCCAACTGTTGATTTCCATTTGCCAAATGGCGAGTGGTGACCGACATTGGAGAGGGTTGGTTCTGTTGCAACCTTTACGTTACGAGGCTTTGATTCCACGCGTTCCGTAGAGCAGAAGTGACGTCAAGGGAATGTAGGAGACAGCAGTCCAAAGCAGTAGCGGACTTTTCTGTGTGTTAGAGGTAAGAGCTTAGTGATTAGCCTAACTGGCGTGGATCTATTGAAAAGTGACCTTACTTTTCAACATCACATTCAAAGTAACACGTCACATTGAAATTGTCCGTACTTTTCAACATCTTGTTGAAAAGTGACTGTATTTTTCAATGTCACGTTAAAAAATTAGCGTACTTTTCAACTTATTGTTGAAAAGTGGTCTTACCTTAAGTCACATTGGAAAGTGACCTTACTTTTCATTTTCAACTTCACATTGAAAATTGACATTAGGCTACTAAGTCACTTTGGAATGATCTGTTGGTTTCACACAAAAAAAACCACTGCATTATACCACACATTGAAAATTGACATTGCTAACAGACACTTTGGAATGATCTGTTGGTTTCACACAAAAAAAACACTGCATTATACCACAAACATACTGTACATGCAAAAATCTGACAAATCACGTAATTTGTTTTACACTTTCGCCTAAAGACATATGCTGTTCATGAGACAAGTTTACATTCTGTATACCGGATACTTTGGTAGATTTTGCATGCATGCCACAATCGAAAAACTTTTTAACAGTTTCCCTTGAATTTTCAGTGAAATTGGGGTCTGTTCACCTTCCCAAGATGCCACAAATGTACCCACAAAACTCTCCAGTTGTTACATCGCTGTCATCATAAATTCGAACCTCGCGCTGTTGCAGGGGGAGGGCCACTGATCTGTACATAGCTTTTCCAGAGGCCCCACCATCGTTAGGCTTGGAGGCAACCTTCACCAATGTCGGTCGCCACTCGCCAAACGGCGAGGAAAATTCAGCAGTTGGCGACTTGGTTTTTAGAGCTACTCGCCAAAATGGCGACTGATTAACAAACCCTGATGCTTAAATTGTCATATCTCGGGAACCGTATTAGCTAGAAACAAGCGGTTTGCGGCGTTGCGTGCAGAATTACAAGGGCTCTCCAACCCAGTGTGCAACAATGTCGGTAGTCACTTTAGTTGATTGGAGAGTTTGATTAATGCAAACAATATTTATGCATTAAGTAGTAGCACACCTGCGAAAATTGTTTTTACATGGCGAGGAGGTAATGGACAATGGCGAGTGCATTTTAATGTCTACCAGCCAAATGGCGAGTGCCACACAATGCACATTCGTGAAGGTTGCTTGGAGGCTAACTCCGGCCGTACCATAACGTCAAAGGTGTCATACGACGCTCTCTGAACGTTTGAGGGGAACTTGTTGCTGGTGAAACTTCCAAATGACCAGGGATTCGAGTGTGTGTAGGTGAACTTCCTGTTTGGTATTGGAGTACAAAAGCACAAGTCTTCTCCCAGGCAATGGTATGCTGTACTGAAGAACGCATGTAGAATTTTACTTTAGAAGTTTTGAATTCATATTTGATCGGAATTACTGTATGCAAATTTTTTCAAAAAGGAGAAGTACAACGGTATCTGCCAGCCCGACGGCAGAAAGGGGTGCGACGTGCAACTATGTCGTAGATAATCTGGCACAGACACAGACAAAAGTGCGGTTTTGACCAAATTTCTGCTTTTTCGTTAATTTTTGACCGATTTGGACAGTCCAACACACCATTTTAACCGTCTCGACGAGGCCTTTCCATTGGTGGAAGAGCCAGATCAATGGTATAAAGCAGTGAAAAAATATGTGGTAACCATACAGGGGAAAAAAACCAGATTAGCTGCAAATAATTTTTTTCCAACAATTGATGTCGCAGACAGTGGCAGAAAATTCTGCTTCTGGGTCTGCCAGTTTTTGACAATATTAGAGCATGAAATCGGCAAGACCAACACTGGCAAGGAAGGCTGTACTGAACTAAAGATGGTCGAACACGAACAGAGGGTATTTGGTTCTGTTCGGTGTTTTGCCTTCCAAAAGAAAAAAGGAACCGAACGTATTTCCACTTTAATGGATGGACGGATTGTGATGTTTGACGGATTTTTCGCCAGCTTTGTGATGGTCTAAACCTCAAGTTCCTATATCTTACTGTTCTGAAGTTAAGATTATAAGGAAAGCTGTTCGAAAAACTTTAAAATGGTGTAGCCTATTGAAACATATCTGCCAAAAAGAAGTGAAAATGTGCTCCGTTTGCAGGGACGACGCTAGAATCACTTTATTGGGGAGGCGGCAGTGGGGCAGCAATTTTAGCCAGGGGGCGCACTGAAAAATTCAACTTTAGCGGCTTCCCCCCCCCCCCCCACCCCAAAAAAAATTACTCTTGTAATTATTTCTCACACCGAACGTTCTTAACTGCTTCAAACCATATTTTTTGGGAACGTTTTTTAAATCAAGCTGTAAAAAAGATCATTTTTCAACTCTCACAGTAACAACTGGGTTCTATTGATGTAACCAAGTCCTTCTTGTCGCTTTGAAAGAAACTAACATAGTTTTCTTAATAAATAACCAGAATTTTCTTCGTTTATACGTTTTATTTTAATCTGATGAGTGGGGGGGGGGGGTCGGCCAAAAATGTGGTGGGGCGAGCTCCCCTCCTTAGCGTCGTCCCTGTCCGTTTGGTTTGGTAATCACCAATCCAACGCCCGATTTGACGTGTGGCAAAAATAATTTAATCGCCAATTGGCGAGTGGCCGGCTGATTTCTGCACGTATAGTTTGGTTGTGAAAAAAGCTAAAAAGAAGGAAGTTTTATTTCACGCCATTGTCCTATTCTTTTCTTCCTGTTCCATATTTTAAATTAATGCTTTCCTGCATCGAATGACAATAACTGCAACAATTCAGCTGTCAATACGTGGATTTTCATTCGACAGCACATGTCTGTCAACCCTATGCATTTGACCTTGGGCTACGTTTACCTCTCGAAACAGTTCGTAAAAACAGCGTAAAAATTACTAAAAAAAAGTAAAAATATAGCCTAACTCTAAGTTAATTAGGACAACCATATCAACCTAAGGACACATTGCACAACATATTTCAAATTGAACGAGAGACTGATGAATAATTATGCTGCCGTTTGATATAGGGATAGTCCGATATTGATATCGGTATCGGTATTATCTGTATTTATCGGTATTTTTGCCATATCGGTATCGGACCACTATAAGGCTTCCGATACAGATATTTGTTATGCCAAGAAATGCAACCGGCTTCCCTGCAAAACTGACACCAAGTGCAGCAAAAGCAAAGCCATTTGCTCAGTTTGGAATGAAAATGTGGCACTTGTTTGTTCTGCTGCTGTAAGTTTTACAACAACCAACTGAAATCTAACTAAGAAAATGAATGTACTGAAGCCATAAGTAAGAATAAGAATAAAAATGCTGTTATTGCTGCACAGAACTTTTTGGATAATCTCAACAGTTGAAACCCAAGCAAAACCAGAAACCGAAGTTGCATTGTTTGTACAAAATATAAACTTTTAGTCTTGATTTGTTATTATTATCGGTATCGACATCTGTATCGGTATCGTATCGGATCGGATCGGATCGGTTTACCTTTCATCGGTATCGTATCGTATCGGTAAAAAGTCATATCGGCCGATCCCTAGTTTGATATCCTACATCAATGTACGGAAGCAAACCCAGCAGATATTGTGTAACGCATCGCAACTCGCTATTGCACTTGATGTGATTTAGGCTTACCTCCACAACACAAAAATGGGGGGGGGGGTCGTCCAAAGAGACTATACCTGGGCGGGCCAGCAGATGGCCTCAAGGTGTGAGCAAAACCTCCGATGGCTAGGAAGCAAGGCTGAAAGTCGCAACACATTGATAATTTCTATTTCTACAATGTCCTAAAATATGTAGCCAATTTATTTACAATTACAGGGGTTGAATTTCCAAATTTTGTTTCGGGTGCAAATTTGCATCCCAAGTCTGTTACTGGGGTGGAGTGCAAAACCAAAATGTAAACCAACACTGTGGTCTCCTATTTTATAGCCATCGAAAATTCTAACATTCAGCATCTCAATAATATGTACCGTTTTCCTGCATTTTGCTGAAAACTGATTTAATTTCGCTATTCAACTGAAAAACCTACACACATAATTTAACCAAAAGTAGTAAAAAAAATGGAGTTCAGCTTCTTTGAAAGGAATGGTGCCACAGGCAATCTAATTCCAAGCTGGTTAAAATGCCGCAAACCGCAAGTCTGTAGCTTATGCGGTTAAAAGGTTATGGAAAATTAAACTTTAGTGTGCAATTTTGCGCTCCCAAGAGCGATTTTGGAGTGCAATTTGCCCCTGTGCATTCGAATATTTCGACCCCTGTAATTTTAACCTTGCCACTCAACGTAGCCTGGTTCATCCATGTAACTGCGGATTGCAAGCAACAAAAGATGTTAAATTTTACTGTTTTTCACTTGCGCAACGTCGCATCGTGTATCGTGTACGTCGAGATGGCTCCTCTCTTATGGCGCAGAACAACACAAAGTGAGTCATCACTTACCTTTGCGGTGATCCATATGGTACACCAAATTTCTATGATTGAATCTGGACGGTACAATGAATGCTCGTATAAGACTTTTCACTGCGCCATCCTCGCTGCTTTTTGGGTGCGATGTATTACAGTAGTTTATTACGCGTATTTGTGGTGTTGTTTCCTATTGAACGAGTAAGCAAAGCGAATGATGTCCTGTTTTCACAGTGGTGGACTGGCCAGCGGTACCGAAGGGAGGGATATTCCTAATGGCCTCTTGACTTTCAGATTTTTTTAAAATCCGTAACAGGAAGACTCGCGTAAGTTTTATTGGTTCGACATTAGTTTTAACCACAGATCTAAAATTACAAATAATAATAATAATCAAGATAATTATAAAACGCTAGTAAAACAAGTATTTGTATTGAGTAGCCTAACAAAAATTGGCCACATGAAATTCCAGTGTTATATTCAATGTGGACTTTGTCACAATTTTCGTGTGAATATTTTAACTTTTGTTAATACACCTAAAAAGTGTAAAAAAATTTAAAGTACTCAACCTCACGTACCCTCAGCGCAATATGATTTCT
Source organism: Lithobius niger (assembly GCA_023313725.1). Taxonomy (NCBI): domain Eukaryota; kingdom Metazoa; phylum Arthropoda; class Chilopoda; order Lithobiomorpha; family Lithobiidae; genus Lithobius; species Lithobius niger. The sequence goes on along the minus strand of JAHWFP010093697.1, from coordinate 8,177 downwards.
CCTACTTCCCCCCCTCCCCACCAAATTACCTGCTGAATTTAAGAAATATGGTGTTTGAAGTCTGATGAACAAGAACAACGGGTACGGGAAACTGTAAAACAACGAAGCTTTCAGTTTTTGTTTGTTTTTTTTTTTTGTAAGAAAACCAACATGAAAACTTATCTGGTCAGTGATTGCATCGTTGCACACAAGATTCTAGCTCATTTGCCGTTTCGTATTAGCAAACGTTACGAGACAATTTTTTTTTAACATAATGTGCAATATAGTAGATATTCTTCAGCATTTAGATTTCTTAGTAGTGTCCTGTTGGTATGTCTGCCGTTCCAACGTCATAACGTCAATTACAGATTTTTTGTATTCTACCATACGACACGTCGAATTACTAATGCAGTGTTAGTGCATCTTGTTTTTTTGTTTGGCCTTAGCATAAACTATTGAAAGATTGCTACTTCGGAAGAAACATCTGGTAGGCTACTCTCTTGTTGGTGAATTATTGTATGCGAGTTACTATGATAAACAACCAAAGTATAGTAAACCGTTGCTTAGTTGAACTTTCAACCAAAACATTGGTATTTAGTCAGTTAGCTGTTAGATCATACGATAATTAAAATTACTCGGCCAAAAACGCAGCACCAAAATTTCGGTAACCTTTTTCTTTGTAATGTGTGGTACAGTTGCGACTCGGACCACTGCACTGTGACTGAGGTTGGCGCTAGTGACCTAGCTGGTGACGCGCCATTAAGCCTCACTCCCCTCCCCCCTCACTTTTCTGCCCTCCTACTCTATTAGGCATTTGACAGGTTTCACTTGTAAAGCATCGATTGAAAGTGAAACAGGAACAAGGATTAATTCGGTTTACTCGGTTACTATGAAGACTACTTCGTTTTACTGGATTACTAAAAGGAATACTTATGATTACTGGAATATTTCGGATTACTACGCGAAATACTTCCGGATTACCATTGATTTTCTGAGGTGGAATACCTAGGATTACTGAAGATTACCTCGGAATACTACGGATTACTAAGGATTATCACGGAATACCAAGATTACCTGAGGATACCAAGGAATACTGCGGATTACCAAACACGTGTACACCGGATTACCAAAGTTGATACCCCCTCGGGCCTTACCGGTACTTACCAAAATGGCGACTAGCAAAAGAGAATGACACTCAAAGTGCGATATCTTGGGAACCATACAAGAGACAAACGGTTTGTGGCATTATGCTCAGATTTTTAAGGGCTACGTAACTGCTGTTTCTGCATTAATACTTGGATTTAAAAAAATTATAATTTATAAGGCTGTACCGATACCACGTTTCGGCCTCACCGATTCAGTACTGATACTAATACCTGTGGTACCGGCAGGATCGATACCAACACCGATACTCCCCGTCCCCTCCCCCCCAAAAAAAACTTGTGCAAAACGAAACAATTCAAAAATATAAAAATCGTTATAACCATAGCTAGCCTATTATTAAGGTTTAGGCATATCTTCACGATTCACATTTTAACACACTTTTAATATTGGTAAAAAAAAAAAAGACAACATGCAAATTTAAAAAAATATAAGAGCACTTAATCATCATTTCTGAATACGGCAAAAATATTGTGCACATATTTCCATGGGTGTGTTCAAGTCAAATGTTGCGAGATCGAACTCGGGCTTGGTACAAAATACGGCCCGGCCCCCAAAAAAAAGGACCCCCACGAGTGCCACAACAATAAGAGTAATACTATTGTTTTTGGTGTGACGCTTGCGTTTTTTTTTTTGGCCAGCGTATTTTGCGCCAATACCATGGCATCGGTCCCGAAACCGATGCTGGTATCGGTATCGGTACAGCCTTAATAATTTAGGAAATGCATAAATTACAAAAACCATGCATTGTGCAAAGATGTATTTGGTATTTGCCTAGTAGAAATTTTGAAATGGCGAGTGCTTTTTAAGGTCTACTGGCCAAGTGGCGACTGCAACTGTATTGACATTCTAGAGGGTTGATTGTAACTGGGATCTGCAACAAAGCAATCCAGTTAGGATTGTGTCGTAAAGTTATGTACTAACTCTTACGTCATCCCATTTCTTACAGTAACAAAAGGTAAACAAGGTTGTAAACAAATGTTTATGTACTTGAATTACTGAATAATAGGCGCACACTGCAAAGAATTGACCAAAGTTTGGCCGTGCTAGCACAGACTCGGATTATTGACGTTTGCACCTGCTCCTATAACTAGTATCAGCTGGTGCTAGCTACGGGACTGGCTCCGGTCATCGATCCCTGATGCACTAGACATTAGTTTAGTACGGGTATTGAGGACTGGCAAGTCTTTGCTTAAGAACGTCTTTTTAAACCGGAGCAATTTAGGAAACTGAAACTGCACGTCAAGTGCTAAATGCTTGTCAAACAGCAATCCAGCATCGGTATCAGACAAATTGATCTGATTATCGAAAGAAAATTACCTCAATCCATTTATCAGTCTGTGTTAGATTTTCCTTTGCCTGATGTCGAGTGGCGACTGACATAGGCGAAGTCGCTCGCGCTTCATCTTGGTGTAAAAATATTCATTTTGTCCATCCATTGGATGTGTCGAGAGGTCCGTTTGTCAATCCAAACGCAAAGCATCGTGGTCTCTCGCGAAGCTTAAGGGGCTTAGACACATGTTGCCGATCATAACTTAATGGAATAAGCGCAAGTTTGAAAGTAAGTGCACGACTAGCAGTAATTTCCTGAGATCGGTCCTCGTTTTATTCGCTCATTCTCGAACACAAAATTTGCGAATACCGAACGGTATTTTGTGTTTGAGAACGAGCGAAGAAAACGTGGATCAATCTTAGGAATTTGCTGGACACACTCAAAGTTTAAAATCGAAATTTTGGTATTATTAGACTAGCAGTAACACAAGCATTGGCATGGCATAACATGCTTTGGGTCAGTGGCAGCACCAGTTCACTGTGGGGGAGATGGGAATGAATAATGATGGCGTCGCATGCGACAAAGTGATGCTGCGATATTGGTTTTGCCCTTTGTGATTTTCTGGAGAAGGAGACGGTGATGCTACGTTGTGGTGCTTCATTTAATTCATAAATGAAGGGTTTTTTTTTTTTCCTCCCATGAAATTTTCTTGTGATTTTAGTCTTTTGTACAGCCGTACCGGCTCAGAAGACTATTGCAACGACTTTGTCCATTCGTCCGTCGCTTTTTTCAACTTCGCAACGGTACCAGCTATTGACGACCATTGTTTACGTTAGATTCAGTGTGAGAAGTTAGTTAAATCACATGGCAAATTAAAACATCGTTATTTCCTTATAGCTAATAGAATTCTGTGAGGTAACTAAATTAAATAATAACATTTGATCGTCGAATTAAAATCCTAAGGTAACACTCGATAAAACCAAATGGATTTTAGCTTCGTTTAAAAGTCTCGTCGTATTGTTGCTTGAATGAATAGGTACGTCGAACCAAATTCTCCATTAGGCCTGTATCTGCTACTTAAGAAATTAAAACTGCATTTTTAAAATTGGGCCTAAAATCATGTTACCATGGCAACGTCAAGTTGCTACGAGTCGCTGTTGGCTTCATCAACAGCGTCTCTCTTGTCACTTCCTTACTACCACTGATCTATATACGCTACATTGCGCGTTACGTTGTAACACTAACTGTGCCTGTAGGCGCACCGTGTTGCTCGGCGTTAGCTGCTACTTAACAAAATTATAACTGCTGGTTAAAATTAGGCCTAAAGCTGAGAATTACGCCTAAAATGTAAAATACGCCTAAAAGCTAACACATTTTTAACCGACAATTGTGATGGCTACTGCTTTTAGATTAGTATAATACAGATAGCTGTTGTAGTGCATGATAGAGGTGTGCACCTGAAGATTGGAAGTGGAGGAACTGTACAGAAGACCGGTGCGACTAGGCAGTTGTTGTAGACGCTTGTTTGTTTTAAGACTTATTTTTCAGACTCATGATATTTTTTCAACGGTCACTTGTACGGCAGCCTAGGCTGTATTTTTTTGTCTATGTAATATGTCAGTAGCCTATTATTTTTGTTAATATTCATATTTTTTTATTTTTGTAGAGATGCTGAAGATGCAGTGCATGCAAGAGATGGCTATGATTACGACGGTTACAGACTGCGTGTTGAGTTTCCCCGTGGTAATGCTCCCGGCCGCGGCGGAGGTGGGGAAGGAGGAGGTGGACGTGGTGGAGGAGGCGGTGGTGGCGGCGGCGGTGGTGGTGGAGGAGGAGGAGGCGGTGGTGGCGGCGGAAGAGGACGGGGCCGAGGCCCGCCAGCAAGACGATCTCAATACAGATGCCTTGTTTCAGGTAAATTTACAATTATGGAGTACACTAACATTTTTTTCATACCTTCAAATTTTGTTGGTTACGATTTTTTAAAGGATTACTAAACATAACACTTAAGATCAGTTGCGTAACACAGCATATTATCAAATACGGCTGTAGGAACGTGATCAAGAGTGGTGAGGCCATCAATCTACAATTAAAGAACTTGGGGGGGGGGGACCAGTGCAGACTGAGGCGGAGCCCCGGATTTTGTAAAGTGTTGTTACGTACCTTTCAAATGACGAAAGCAGAATTCTTAGGAAGTTTTGTGTTGAAAATTAGTTAAATTTTTGAGAAGGGAAAATCACAGTGGTGATGGTCTTAATTAATAGTAAAATGGCTACTATCCAATCAAACGGCCAACTCAATTTTAAAAGTTTTTAATTGAGAAAAACTTGGTAGATAACTTAACATATTTTGTTTATACAGATTCATTTACCGTAAATCGTCTATTAAAAGCCCATTTGAAGCTAAAGCCTCCGCCTAAAATGCTGTAAAGTCAAAATCATGAAATAATGGAGTCGTTTTTCTACAAAAATTAAAAGTTATATGATGTGAATAAAGATAGTACTGCTTGCTATGTTTACTGGCCCCTTCTCCCTCCCTATGGTAATAGTGGTCTCTTCCTTTAGCTCCTAGCACCTGCGCAAGACATCTCTCTCCTAAGCCTCCTTCACAGCAATTGAAAGGATGTAAAATTGGTCATTCAGAGATCGTTCAAAAGCTTCAAATTTTCTGTAATAGATGTCCAGAAAGGTTAGAAAATTGATAATGCTTGATTTAAAGCACACTACCGTATTTTTAACACTTTAAGTGCGTAAGCCCATGGGCTTTTAATCCACGATTTATGGTAATGTTAAGGAGTGGCGATGCTTGAAAAGGCGCACTAAGTGATGTTGCCATGGCCGCAGTTGTCACACCACTTACCTACAGCCTTGTACGCTTAGAAATTACCAGTGACTTTCTGTATATTAAAGACAAGTAATTTTATTAAGTATTTCTTTGTATTTTTATTTCTTTGTAGTTTGCAGCTTTAATATTAAGTTAAAAAGATGCAGGAGTTGGGCCCATTCATACTTTTTCTCCCTTTTTTGTACGTGCAGTTCCCTACACTTTTTTAAAAGTGATCTTATTTGTGTTTAAATTAATTACCAGCTGATAAGAAAAATTCAGTTAATTTTCTTCCACTTAGGATTTAAGAATTTATAATCGTCGTACTTTGCGTCGATGAAAATTTTAGTGCAAATTTTGTGTAACACCTTAGTTCAATTTTTGTTTCAAACAGCTTTCACAATTAAACATAATTACGCTCATTCCCGAAAGCCAAATACTAACTGTATGTTAGGAATTTTTGACAGTTTTTCCGACGGCAAAGATGTTATGGAACACAACTGTCTTCAGCAGGCGTCTGCTTCGTTTAGTGCTTTCTTGGTTCGTCACGTTCACGCCATGGTTTTTAAATTCCGAAAGGGACTACAGCCGCGTATATTTGTTACGCCGTCTCCACCAGTCTTTGTCGATCTCTCAAATTTTTCTTAACCAGATAATGAATGGCAGCATTGGTCGGTGCCTGTATATTCACGAGTTCTTCGTTGTTCTCGAGGCTACAGGTCCTTCAGGAATTTAAAAAAAAACAATGGTGCCAACGTGACGAACCAAAAGAATACGAAACGAAGCAGATATCCGATAAAGACAGTTGTGGGATTAACATCTTTGCCTTCAGAAAAACTAGAAAATTCTCAAAGTATAGACATTATTTGGTTTTCGAGAATGAGCGTAATGTGTTAAATCGTGAAAGCTTTGTTGAGCACTCTCGTGAAAGCTTTGTTGAAACACTTGAAAATGTTGTATTTCAAACAGAAATTGTCGTGGTAATCTAGAAATTGGTGAATTGTTTACTTCTAGCTGTATTTAAAAATTAGGATTTTAATTTTTAAATTCCTTAATTTTCATGTTGAGTGTTCTTATTTCCTAAAAACTATGTCCACTGAAGTTTTCTCGGGCACGGATACATCGCCTTAAAAGCATACGTGCAGATTGTCTTGCTGTCACACCCACATTTGGTAACTAGGAGCGAGGCTTCTCAGGTTGGGGATGAGGATATGTTAAGGTGACATCCAAGAAAACTGTGTCCCTACTGGGATTCGGAGATGGTCGGTTAGCAGTTCAAAACAAAGCTGAAAAAGTATATAAAAAACTGTGCAAGGCAACGAGAAGCACTTGAGTCTGGTAGAAAACAACTCTTGCTATTAGGGATGTGCGAGTACAATAATTTTAATTCCAGGCGAGCCGAGTTTGCAACAGAAGACTCGAGTATTGAGCCAAGTTTGAGTATTTGTTGAAGACACTTTTATTTTGCAAGTGTTTTTTGTTTTTATTTGTTAGTGTAATAATAACTAAGATGCTGCTTAACGGACTGTGTGGGTCAACGTGTACAACTGGTTCTTTCAATTTTCAGGATATAACTTTAAAACGTTTGGCTTTTAATTTACACCTCTAGTCGAGACGATGAATTTGGTATAGCCTATTTGAACATCCAAATTGGTCAAAAAGTAGTTATTGCATTTTCACCGGACTTGAGTTTTCCGAGTATGGATGCTAGCGACAAGCCGAGTTCGAAGAGTACACCTTTCATACTCGGCTCGAATTTTTCGAGTATGACACATCCCTACTTGCTAGGCTAGGCAATGTATTGCTGTTCTCGCCGACCACTATTTTTAATTTTTTTTTTTACTCTGCATCTATGCTAAAAAATCACTACATCACAATTTTTTTTAGAGAAATTTTTCTATGCACGAGAAACTTTTTCCTGACTGCTGTGCCTAGATAAAGTTTTTGGCGTCTTATTTTATTATTGTGGTTGAAAACCTACACCAAATGTTAACCAAACATAGCCTATTCAAAAGTGAAGCTATACAGTTCTTTGGAAAAAAAACAGTGCCATTTGAAAACTGTGTTCAAATTAGTTGAATTAGTCAAACCGCACGCGTTCATCTTGTCTAAAATTTATGGAAAATTACAACTTTGCAGTACAGTTTTGCTGTTGGCCTGTTACACAATTAAAAAAAAATTGAAATTTAAAAATTCTAGTCCCATTTCTTGACATTAGATGCTGTTAGCAAATTCACTGATTTAAGCAGTATTTGTGAATTTTTTTTTAATTCTCAAAAATTACATACATTTCATCAAAATAAGGCAAAAGTATAACTTCTCTTTTTCGAATAGCTCGGCTCACAGAGGTCTCACGGACTTGTGGTTGGGCTTAAAATGTGCGTAGAGTTATTTAACCGCAGTGGGGTAACACACTCTGCTAACTGCGGCAACTTGTCCAAAACTGTACTAAAATTGGTTCTAAATTTGCCCGTTTGTCTCCGAATAATGCACCCCTGCAATGTACTCTTAAGCTGCAGACAACGTAAATCCGATTAGTGGCAACTACGGTGCTGAGGTCAGCAATGCTGTTCCAATTTTGGCAAGGTTTATGTCTTACCATTACCTGTCGTGGAAATCTTCCAAAATGCCACCTAAAATACAGTTGCCTCCAAGGTTGGACCCTTGTTCAGCGAAATGACAGGCTTCATTTGCTTACAATAAAAGGATAGGAAATACTAAATTGCCTGAATTGGTTTTGGCTCATGGCAGATATTGTGGTTTTATAGACGTGGTTTACCCCCCCCCCCCAAAAAAAATAATCACAGTCGTTTTGCTTGAAACTTAACTGAAAACAACCCAACTTAAACTTGAGACATGCAACGACGACATTGTGCTATATCTTTACAATAAAATAACATTACAAAAATCTTTGCAGCAAACACTTCCTGCTTAGAAGATT
>JAHWFP010093694.1:35169-53412 GCA_023313725.1 Lithobius niger | reverse complement strand
TTTTTTTTTTTTAGGCCTAAACAATTTTTATGTTTGAAAATAAACGAGCAGCGGCTTGTTGAAAATTCACAAGGGCCTTAAATATAATTAACTATGTAGCAAGACTGCAACAATAAATTTTAATAACCGGCTATTGTAATGTGTATTTTTAGGGATGTTCTTGTCTTTTGACATATTCATTTGTTTTGTATGCAGATCGAATATTGTGGCACAACCTACCTCAGCTATAGCTTCCTCACCAGATGGGTTTAAAGCCAAAAATGTTTTTGAAGCGATAGAAGAAGGGTTGAAACTGGTACGTACTACGCAGTATGGCTCAGCCGAGCTAACCGTATGCTGATCATTAAACGAAACTGGCCGATAAGAATAATATATTTCCGACTTAGAAAACAATTTCTACTACAGGAAAATGTCTTTCATGGAAAATTACTACTGAACTCATTATTAATGAGCATAAGTGCATACTGCTATTAGAAAAAATCATTTTTATGATGGAAGAGATGATGTAATACCAGTTTGTATGGCTCGATATCCGTAAGAACGCCAATTACAGACAAATAAGTCTTAACACCAGGTACTACCTACCAAGCTTAAAAATAAAATAAAAATACAAGCCTATGTGAAGTTTCTAACAAACTCTAGACCTGCATTGCTTAACTCATGATAGCCTCTTCAAGTTGGATGAGATTTCTTTTTATTATTTTTATTATGGCTTTGCCCGAACAAGAAAATATGTGTATGCCGTTTATTGCCTTACACCCACGGATCGCGAATCGTGAACATTTGGCCATATAACTACTAACCGGTAAGAGGTAGCAGTGTGTGGTTTGGACCATTGGAAAGGCTGGCAGAAAAACCTTTAAAATAGTGTATTCAAATGTCAAAAATCTATCGAGGTGAAGTGGCAATACCTAAGTTTGGTCCATTACTGATATACTTACGTTTTATTTACTGATACTGCAAATATTTGTAATCGGGAGCATCACTGCCTTACTAAGCTGTGTTCTGATAATAGTTAGTACCGTAAATCATGTATTAAAAGCCGAGTTGAAGCTAAAGCCCACCCCTTAAAATGCTGTAAAGTCAAAATCATCAAATAGTGGAGTTAAAGCCCACCCTTCAAATTGTTGTTTTTCTACGAAAAATTACGTAAAAGTTATGTGATGTGAATAAAGATAAGTATACTGCTTGCTATGTTTACTGGCCCCCCCTTCTCCATCCCTGTAGTAACAGTGTGGACGTAGCACCTGCACAAAGCGTGGGCATCTCTCACCTAAGCCTCCTCCCTTCTTCACAGCAATTAAAAGGATGTAAAAATTGGTCTTGCAGAGATTGTTCAAAAGCTTCGAATTTTCTGTAATAGATGTCCAGGAAGGTTAAAAAATCGATAATGCTTGATATAAAGCCCACCCCTCTATTTTTGCCAAATTTAACTGCATAAGCCCATGGGCATTTAATCCACGATTTACGGTACGAAATAGGCCCTAGTATGAAAAGAAACTACCATTAAAGAAAAAGGTAAGAGAGTTGACAATGGACTCTATAAAGTTAGTTACCTCTGTTAACTATAATAAACTGCCAAGATAAATGCCCGCCCTCAAAATTTAAAATACAAACATACAAATAGTATGATGAAAACAACTTCATTGCCATTGCCGCATATTAGGGTTGTGCAGATTAATTGTTTAAACAATAATCATTTTCTTGACGATTAAACCGAACTGAACCACCTTTAAAATATGGATCAATTTTATTTTTGAAACTAATTTCTGAATGGAACACTGCCTTTCACATAGCACACCCACACTCAAAAAGGAGCGCATTCCGTATCCAATCTCTTAAAGCTACCATTGACCACTTTTACCTTCCAGATGTTGTGGGATTTACAATGTATGCAAGGTACAGCAAAGCTAGAAGGAAACATTTGTAGCGAAAATTACGTTTTACACTTTTTATTTTACAAACTGCAGTAGTTTATAAACCGATACAACTAAATTTAATACGCCACATCCAAGTTCCGGTAAAGTTTGCTGCTGTTTTCTTGGTCGCGTTCGAAAGCTGGGAGTCCCAGTTTCCTTGTCTGCAATGAATGACGTTCTAAACTTCACTGTCTGTTTTGAAACTCCTTCAGTATTACTATCTCCGACTCGTTCGTTCGTTCGTAGAACGTGACCCTTGAATGCATTGAAGCCCTGTTTCAAGTGACGTCATGTGAAGTGAGTTTTTGGACGGAATGATACAAATGGCATTGGACCTGAAAGGATTAAACTGAGAAAAACAAAACAAAAACAAAAATTTTTTGGGGGACGGGTTTTGATCATGAATTCTTTTTTTTTTAACTTAACGGTAAACGTTGGGCCAATTAATTTTTTACAGCTCTACCGCATATGCGCGCACACAATTATCACTTGCGCACTCCTGGCAGGATGTTTTGTGCCAGTCCAGAGAAGAGGAAGCAATTAGAACTTAATCCTTTGCACACTGAATTTCCAACTACCTGTTCAAAAGGCTGAACTGAAATTCCAGAACTAAGATTGGAGTTCTCCTGTCTGAGTAAATTGTCAACAACTCCCATCCTCTGCACATCAATGACACACGAAATAGGTCACTGTTCACATCCTCTTTGAAGTGACCTAAATATGATATTCTAAGGAGGTGTAAATTATGAAACTGACCCAGATACTGTAATAGCATTTCTTGAACGAGAAATTCTCGGGTTTAGTTCTGGCTGACGGTTTGCCCTGCCCAAGAATTTCTTGGGTCCAGCGCGCAAAGGGTTAAGAAGCAGTGTGTTTATGTCATCAAATGAAACTCGCTATAGCAAAGACAATGGTGGCAACTTCATTACAGGTTGATGTTAAACAATCAGTCTTGAAAGATGCAATACTTTTTGAGATTTATTGCAAATTAAGCGTGGCGGAGAGCAAACTATCAGACACTAGTGAGAAAATCGGGTGCGTGGTGACTTTAGGGTCCCTTTTACGCCTACTAGTTGGCCTTTAAAACAAATGAAAGTATTTTTCTTAATTCATAAATATTAACAAATATTACTTACTCTTTAAGTTTTAGCTGCGGGTAAATGCCCACACTAATTTAACAACGATTTCCCTCACGAGAGGAATGAGCATTTGCCTGAGCATTTACAGCGGATGTTCAGAATTTTTTTTTCAAACTGGAATTCTACATTTTTCGTGGGTAATTGGCTAATGTGCAGTACAGTTTGGTGAATTAATAGAATCTTTTGTGCCATTTCTAATGGGATAATATAAAAGTAACCGTGTGTCTTGTCTTTTCAGGATGGTGATAATCTGGTAAAAAAAGTGAACGGTGTTTACTGCTTCAAAGTTACGAAAGGGCCTAATGGCGAAGATGGTGTTTGGATTGTTGATGTCAAAACCGGAAAAGGCAGCGTTAGTTTTAACGGAACTAGTGAGTGTTTTAGGTTTGCTTAATAAAAATATTGCGTATGGAATTGACTGGAAGTGTGCAAAAACCTTTTTCCGTTTTCGTTCTCAGCTAAACCAGACTGTACGATAACGATGACAGATGCCGATCTAGTGGATTTAATGATGGGAAAAATTGATCCTCAAAGGGTGAGTCCTCGTTTTACTACTAATTGTTTATTCAAAGCTGATTAATTTTAGGTTAACTTTTCAGAGTGGCATGTAAATGTTTTATTGATGTTAAAATATGATTCAATAACTGGAATGATAACTAACTGCCTTAGCATTTTTGACACTACCTCCCATTTAGTTTCGTTATACTGGGATTAGTTGTGGGGGAAGATTACACCAGAAATGAATAGTCGTGGCAACTGCAGCGCAAATGTGCATTAAAACTGACAATAAATTACCCACATGAAAGAATTGGGAGAGCTCCGTAACAGGATGGATTATAAATTGCTGGTTAAAAAAAAAAAAAAGCTTCCATTCTGTTAGGCACAATGGTTTTGTTATCCTGCATAATAAAAGTCTAAGTAGGGAGTTAAAATATTGGAAATTAATAATTTGAAAGAATAAAACTTCGTACACAGACACAGAAAACTAGTTCAGCTTCGGTACAGCTTAATTTGATTGGTAATTAAATACTTCGACAAATGTTGTGCTGGGTATACTACTGTGTGCAATTTTTGCAAATTATTCATAGTTGACTTTTTCATTAGTCTTAAAATCTGTGCCTGCTGCCAGGCATTGAATTAGCCTTTCCGGTTAGTAGGACATACTCTGAGATGACTTAAAGGATACCTCATCATCATCATTTAGCGCCGGTGAACACGTGCGTTTTTTTGGACGCGCGTGACGCAGCCAATCAATGCACACGTGCGCGTTCGGTTCCCTAACCTCGTGTACAAAACATTATAGTTTGAAACCAATGAGACGATATTGCTTTTTTTCGCCTATCTCGTGAACAAAAAATATAATTTAAACCAATGCGACGAATTTTGGTACATTGATGTACTAATTTAAGACTTACCAGGGGAAAATGTTATACATCCTTTGCAGTTTAACTGAAAAATTCTGATAAGTTCTTTAATTACTTCCCAATGAGTCTTCAGTTATTTCTGCAGCAACATTTCATATTTCAGGATAGTTCTGTACTCCCCCCAATAAACAATTCCATATCTTTCTTCGAAATTGGAGGCCATTTTCGGTAAACGGCGGACGTGTGCACCGCTCAAGTCACCCAAGGTACTCAGATGCAATTGCGTTTTTTTAACGCTGCGGTACCGCTGCGTTGACGGGGGCAATTGCGGTGCAAAACGACCGCACGAGCTGTGGGCGGTAACGCAACGTCGACGCAGATACGTGTGCAGTACCCAACAGATGGCACGTAAACCAAACCGCAAATGCGGAACGGCACTTAAAACCCAGACCACAATTTTGAGATTGTCACTTAATGCTGTTATGTCATGCTATTACGCCATTCACCCGTTTCGTAATATGGAGCTCTTGGCGTTAGATAGCAATCAATTATGTAATTACTCGGCAACGATTGTCATGCACAACATTTTCACCTTGGCTTATTGGTAGATGTTGATTCTGTGAATACGAATAATTTCAACATTTTTTCCTTTTATGTTGCAGGCCTTTTTCCAGGGAAAATTGAAGATTGCTGGAAATATGGGGTTAGCGTTAAAGTTGCAACAGTTCACTCAGAAGATGCCAAAAGCCAAGTTGTGATGTAATTTAGCTAAACTTCATAGCCAATGCTCAAATCATTCATGTAAGGACCATTCACGAATAATGTGCCTTGTGTTGGGGCATTCAGATTGGAGGAAAAGTGAATGCTGCGAACTCGTCACAAGTAAAGGACCACCAATGCACATTGATATAGTGCACGGTTGCTCACCCACTTAAATTTAAACCAATTCATACGTTACGAACAAAATAATTTAAGGAATAAAGTAAGAAAACAGTATTGGGAATGCATGATTCAAATGATGTGTATACAGTAAGCTTCTAGTAACAATTTTACTTGCGTATTTTATTTATGCACATAAGAGCAATACGTACCATTGATTCTGACTAGGGTTACGATTTTTTAAGTTTGCAACTCGTTGAATGGGGTTTAAGGGTTAAGAATTTGTTTCGATGGGAATGTACAGTACAGTTTTAAGGTTTACGTAAATATACTGTATGACAGTAAATTATAGTACTTATACATAATGCTGTACAAATTTAGTCTGTGGTTGAAATAAAATGTCTTGCATAAAGTCGAAGACTATCATATTTTATTCACCGATTTACAGTATGCGTAGGCCCAATATAGGGGATGATTGATACTCTTGTGATTTGCTTTTTCTTTTTATGTTCCTCAAAAGTTCTAACCCTGTGCTCATTGTTGCCTCCACATCTCACTTTTCGTTTTGGAAAATGCTGACATTGTTTTTTTGGATCTAGAATGTTAGGCTTGAGTTTGGGCTTAGTAGCAAGTTAAGTTGGTCGGGGGTATTGGTTGGAGGTCCCTGGATCCCTGGCTTCAGTTAGGGATGTGCGATACTCGAAAAATTCGAGCCGAGTATGAAACTTGTACTCGAACTCGGCTCGCTGCTCGTGTCCATACTCGAATCTGGCGTAAATGTGATAACTTTGTCAATTTTTGACCAATTTTGACATTCCAATATACCAAATCGATCGTCTCGACGAGAGCTTTCCAGTGGTGCAGATTAAAAGTCAATATCTTAAACCATTTTCAAGTTATATCCTTAGAACTGGATAACCATGACCCAAACAGTCAAATAAGCACCATCTTTGTTCCTATTATCTAAACAAATTACATGGAAAATTGCAAACAAAATATTTCAATCAAATACTCGAACTCGGCTCGATACTTCTGTTGCAAACTCGGCTCGGCTAGACTCGAATTAAAATTTTTCTACTCGCACATCCCTAGTTTCAGGGAATGGTCCTTCAATGCATCACGGTATGCATTGGTTAAACTGATGCTTTTCTGGAGTGTGGAAATTAAAAGTTTTCGAGTATGTTTTGGCAATAATGCACGAGTGGTACAGCACACACAATTTCGTGCAGTATGTCCCACTGCTGTGTGTGTGAGATTCTCATGGTTCTCGAGATTACGAAATAGGTTGACTACAGCCTACGTCCTGCGAGGTTGACTTTTGGTGGAGTCCGAGCGCACAAAGATAGTATGAGTCGGAAGGATTTTGTGGGCTTTCAATGAGAGGTATCACATTAAAAAAGTTTATTTGCGAGTAGGGACTTAAAAATTACACTTGATTTAGGCCCGTTTGTGTTTCGTGCTGCAGTGATTCACGTAAGGCCACGCAAAAAAAAATTGTTCGGTTTACGGGCGAGGTTACAAATTGAAACACCAGGCAACCAGGTATTTTATTTTATTTAACTGACCACATTTACCTTAAAACGTACTTAGCTCAAAGCTGAAAGAGTGTGCAGTCAGCCAAAAAAAAAATATATTGCTAATATGTTATTCACGTCATCAAGTTTTTTTTAGTTTTTGTCAATTAACTTCTTAGTGGTGTGAGCTAGAAGTTTGAAACTGGCACCATTGGTTAAAATGGTGTACTGGAATGTCAAAAACACAATTTTTAGGGCGTGAACCAAGATTCGTATAAAAAGTTTTGACCCGCGATAATTTAAGGCACCCGCACGCGCCTGTAAACCAAACAATTAACCTTGCATGGCCTAAAGCACGAGTGTCTTATTAAAATTCAAGAGTTTACTTGCTGGTTGATGCTATAAGGTGATGCAAGTTTTTCATGAACTGCTAAGAAGCCCAATTTTTTTGCTGGGTGGGGGGGGAAAGCTGGTAACCCCCTACAACTTCATAGCTGGTTTAAAATTAAGTGTGCGTAGCCGTTTTGTTTTATTATTTCCAACGTGCTATTACATGCACAAGGTTTTATGCAAGTCTAACATTTTATTAATAGCCAGTCGTGCAATCCTTTATGCACGGATCAATATTTAGTAAGGCTGTACCGAGCATCAGTTTTGCTTGCAGAGATGCCGATCGCTTGTCGATCTATCATTTTGATTCCCCCCCCCCCATCCCCCCCAATTAAAAACCTACCGATCATAAACAAAAATTGACTCCATTTTCTATATGATGCATACTCTTAGGCCTACATGTTTCTTAATGGAATGGCTTCCTAGACACGAAGCTGAATATGTCTGACTGGGAGTCAAAAATAAAGTTGGACAAATCTGTTTTCATTGTGCTTAATTTATTTTACATGAAACTTAGAGGGCAGAACGAATGGCAACATTGCAGTATTTGCACGATTTAGTCAGAAAGACATCGTTGTACACATGCATACGAGGGCTTTGTTCAACTGACACTATCGCTTGCACGATCCAGGCGAGAAGGACAGAGTCAACCTTTAAGTTTAGGCGATCGAAATTTGTTTATTCATGTCGCAATCATGAAAAACTAACTGCTAACAAGTTGATGGTAACAATTACAGTAGTAGGTGATCGAAATGATTGAACAGGATCTGCTAATTCTTTTAACATCATTTATTGCAAACACGAAGTAGAAAATTAAATAAGATAGCATCTGTGTGATAAGTTTGAGAGTGGTTTGATTGGATCGGTTACTGGTAAAATATGATCGTTGATCAGATCGGTACAGCTTTAGTATTTAGGGATGGGAGGGGGGAGTGGGTGGAAATGGCAACGGAAGAGGAAATTATAGGGGTGGGGGGGGGGGGCTTCATTATATGTGGCAGACGGGCCACATTTTTTTTATCCCGTAAAAGTCACTGACTAAACTGGGGAAAGATACATTTCTGGACTTCCAAGATGACACTTTCAGGAGTCAACATTTCTAAAAACGTCTCGGCATCTGCCCCCACAATGATGTAAGTGTTTACTTTTACACACACAATAAAAGATAAAAAGAATGAGATCACAAATTTTATTAGACTAGTGACTCACCAATAACTACGCACCACCAAAAGAGCTTGGTGAGTCACTATGGCTCAGTAGCCAAAGTAAACAAACTGTAGCGTCAGTCAAAGTTTCGACGAGGACATCAGTATTTAGTTTCTTACTATCTGCAAATTACTTACCTTCAGTACTCATGCTAAATTCGCTAAATTTGGCTTTTCCCATGCTCAAACTAAAATTCCCTTAAATTTTGAATTCAACACCAGTTGCCCGTTTTCTCCGCCAGGCGCGCTGCGCAGTCATACCTGCTGCAGCCGCCTGCCTCCCGTGGGGAAAACCCCATTCGCTTTTGAGCACGCATCGTGGTAGGACGAGCGTGCCGGTTTTTCCAATCAAACTATGGCGGAAAGTGTAAAAGAAAATGCAAAAGGAGTGATCGAGACAGGGAATGAGGAGGTGGACAATGTGAACGAACTTTTGAAAGACGGGGAATTCCCATCGTGCACGTGCCAAAAGACTCCAAAGGATTTGCACCCACTCTGCAGGAGATGTAGGCAGTGCAATTTTGTGGATAACTTATGCGAGATTTGTGAGCTACACAAAGCCGATACAGTGAAAAAGATTCTGTACACCTGGAAGCATTCAGACCAAAAGAAGGCCCAGTTGAAGAGAAAGGCAGGAAAGTCGAAGACGAGCATTGACGAACGTTTGGCAGGCATGAGCAAGGACCCGGACGCTCCTATTTTCCTTCAAGAACTTGCCAGCTTAGAATCGAGTTCGACTCCGGACTTTGAGGGCTTCGAACCGAACGAAAAATCCATATATCCGGAGAGATCACTGGGCTCAGTGGTGACTGCGGCCAGGGAAACGGCCATTAATGTGGTAGAATCGCGATCTGACAGGATGGAAAACAACGTGAGTTCGAAGGTGATCGAGCACGTAGACGCAAAGTTAGGTGAGATGCAGCAGTCGTTCCAAAGCCAAATTTCGGGACTAATTGCCAGCGTGAATAGTTTAATAAACAGTAATCCTTCGTTGCAGAATAGTGTAGTGCTGCGTGGAGAGAACGTCGTGACGTTAAACAACGATCTTTCAGTGATTAGTGCGCCAGTAGAAGGTTTAGGTGGGCAGCCAAAGACAAAGGGTTCGCCGCCGATCCGTGAAAAGGCGCCAAAACCAAGCAAGGCGGACGAGGGAAAAAGGTCGGCGCACACTCAGAAGGAACGGAACAGGACCGACGCCGCTCCAAGCAAGAATAGCGAGAAAGTAGAGGTGTCAGTAAAAGGGAAAGGTGCTGGAAAACACTCTAAACCAATGCCATCCCAGTCCGCCCCCGAGAAAAGGGTAAGCGGACAGGGCAGTGCGTCGCACAATGGCAAGATCGCCCTACCCGCACCCAAGAAAGGGGTAAGCGGGAGGGCAGGAGAGGCGAACAGTGGCGATCAGGACCGGCGTTCGCTAAGCCAGATAGTGGCGGACGTGCAGGCGGGACGTTCGCCAGCGGTCCGCCGCAGCGCGGGGCCGGAACAACCACCGCACGGTTCGCCGGCGATACGCAGTTCAAGAGTAGACGAAGCGAAGAACAGTCCGCCGGTTCGCCGGCATTCGCAGCCTAGAGGAGAATCGCCGTCACCGGTTCGCCGGCATTCGCAGCCTAGAAGAGAATCGCCGTCGCGGTACGAGAATATGATTAAAGGTCAGCAAGGTTCGCCAGTGAGAGTTGTAAACCCGTATTACGAACATTCTGGTGACGGGGAGGACGCTCGACAAGAGGTTCGCCACGGTAGTGAATTTTATGACGATGATTTCACCGGCGATCATGACGAAGTGGGCGATTATGAGGACGAATCGTACGGCGGCCATTACGAGGACCAAGCACAGTACCGAGACAGGAAGAGAGTTTATGAGAGGCAGCTAGAATCGCACGCCAAGAACTGGAAAGTGCAATTTAACGAGGACGACATTTTTGGAGAAGTTAGAAGTTTTAGGGACGAACAACAGTGGCAAGAACGGCAATGGAGGGAAGAGGCAGAGAGGAGACCGGCACAAACAGAATCGACAGACCAGGATGACCCATTCGAAGAAGGACCGGGGCTTATTAGTTGGAAAGCCTTCGTTGGTTTTACTATGAAATATTTAAAGGAAACGCCGTTCTGCAAACAGGCCGTGCCAGCGGAGGTAAACCCAGAGGACCCACCAATGGAAACACTGGCGAACGCGGGAAGCGCCAAGGCAGCCCCAGCGCACTTACCACAGTCGGCGGTTGCTTTCAGGCAGCTACTGAACAACGAGTCCCTCACAAGGAAGGACGGCCAGCCTATATCCGTATCCAAGCCTTTACCTCCACATGATCCGAAGTTTGCCAAGATGTTCTTCACGGCAACAGGGAAGGGAGCCCCCCCTCGGAAAAGATATAAGACCTTCCCAGAGGCGGAGTATTTTCCGGAACGCATGGACTTAGAACTGGATTCCACTATCAAGACGCCAGCCTTTATAAGGACGCCAATCCAACTCCACGACAATGACGAAGCCCTCCTTCGGTGCAGCATAAGGGCTAACTCGCATGCCGAACTCGCTTACTCGGCATCAGTGGCTGCTATAAAATCCTTAGTGACAGAAAAGCCAGAACTCAAGGAAAATCAGACGATTCGAGAATGCCTGCACTTAATGAAGCGTGCATCCTCGTTCCAGCAGGACAGCCTCAATTGGTCTTCGCAACTACTTCTTAACACCGTGTTCAGAAAGCGGGACGCGCTTCTTGAGTCGGCCTCCACAATACCGACGGACGTCGCAGGCCAGCTTAGACTACTCCCGATTCACGGTGCTACGGAAATATTCAACGGGAAGCTCCTCACGCTAGCACCGGAGCTGAAAGACAGGACAAGACCTCCAGCACCATCGACGTCGACGATGCGAGGATTTAGGGGAAGAGCGAGACCGATGATGAGAGCATACCCCACCTATCCAAGCCACGGGGTGGGACTGGGACATCAGGACGGAAGAGGCAGAGGAGGTGGCAGAGGCGAAAGGAAACAAGATTCACAGCCCTTTCGTGAAACAGCCCCGTCCCAAGCCAGAGGGAGGGGCGGGAGCCTACAAAGAGGCAGAAGTCAAGGTAGAGGACGAGGCCGCCGAACGGGCCCTAGGTATTGACATGAAGGAGGAGTCTTTTCCCATTCACCGGCAGGTGGGGGGAAGACTGTCAAGACACTTGGAGAACTGGGAGCAAATAACTTCGGACCTTTTCATCCTAGAGACACTGAGGAACGGTTACTACCCCCCCTTTTCTTCGAGACCAGCGTTGTCAACCGCGCCCCAGCAAAGGACAGAAGACACACCGGGTCTGCAGGCGGAAATAGAGAAGCTTTTGGAGAAAGGAGCCCTGGAGGTAGCCCCACCAAATACGAAAGGTTTTTGGAGCCCGGCGAGGGTGACCCCAAAAAAAGGGGGGGGCACTCGCCTCATCTTCAATCTGAGAAGACTCAACGGTCACATACGCAAAGAACACTTCAAGATGGAGGCAATCGGAAGGATCCGAGAGGCGCTACAAGAAGGGGAGTACACTGTGTCGGTGGACCTGGAGGACGCCTACCTGCATGTTCCCCTACACATGGACGTCAGGCACCTGTTCAGATTGCACCATGGGGGCGTTTCGTATCAATTTACGACCCTTCCGTTCGGGCTGTCGACGGCACCCCAAGTCTTCACAAGAATAATGAAGCCGGTTTTGGGGTTACTCCATCAAGAGGAAATACGGGCACACGCGTACTTAGACGACTGGCTTCTTCGCAACCTCTCAAGGACCTCCCTTCTTCAACAGCTGGTCAGGTGTTTGAAATTGTTCAAGGAACTGGGCTTGGGAGTAAACAGCAAGAAGTCGAGGTTCACCCCACTCCAGGTTTTCACTTTCCTAGGGGTAGATTTCAACTTGAAGGACTGCACAGTACGCCCTTCGTCAGAACGAGTGGAAAAAACACGGACTTCTGTGGAGAGGTTGATTCGGATGTCAACAATCTCGGCAAGAGACTTGGCATCAGTGATCGGGATTCTGGATTCCAACGCAGCATTGGTGCCATGGGGCCAGTGGAAGTTAAAACCGATACACTGGTTCCGGAAGGAGGAATGGAATCCACGGAAGTCGTGGGCAGACACCATACAACTGGTCAATCTCCCAGACATGAACTGGTGGTGCAAGACAGAGAACCTTCAAGAAGGTGTTCACCTGAAGGAAAGGGAGGCAGAACTACTTCTTTTCACGGACGCCTCCTCAACAGGATGGGGGGCCCACCTAGGAGATTCCATGACTTCAGGGAAGTGGACCCCAGTGGAACAGGTTTTGCACATCAATCTTCTAGAACTGAGGGTAGTGAGATTGGCGGTGGAGACTTGGAGAGATCGTCTACGGGGGAAGGACGTGGGCATCATGGGCATACGGGAAGGGCACGCCACTAGACGAAGTTATAGCTGCCTGCAAGTGGAAGAACAAGAATACGTTCATCCGCCACTATCTAAGAGATATAAGTGGAGAATCTGGAGCGGACGTGGTGGCTCGTAATGTCGACACTGGATACTAAGAAGGGACAGTAGACGACAAGTGCAAGATGGCCGAAATGACGCAAGGGAAAGGTGAACTGGATCTAAGATGAACCAATGCACCGACAGCGACAAAGTAGGACACCTAAGAATGAGGAAAAGAACGAGATTCAGGTGAGAAATCCTAAAAATTAAGTTGGTAGTAAAAAAAAAAAAAAAAAAAAAACACAGGTTCCTAGAGCCCGCCCCCGAAACGACAAAGTCAGCATGAGTACTGAAGGTAAGTAATTTTACGATAGTAAAAACCAATTTTAACCTGTTAAAATTCTTGTTTTATTAGACTACCATTTCTTGTCACTAGATGACGTTAGCAGTGTAGCTGACTTAATTAGTATGCAGAAAGGAAGGGGGGGGGGCAACTAACCATGAATGATCACTGACCTTGACTCATATTTTCAAGGTCATTGTGATGCTAACCTTTTAACCATGCTTCGTAGAACCCCAGTTTAAATTAGAAACTTGTAGACATTGGCAAGGCATAGCCATTGCAAAAAAAACAGAAGAAATTCGGTACGCTAGTTTAGGAGTTACGAAAATTGCAAGCATCATTTTGTTGTGCTGACCAAGTGGCTTTCCTGCCAAACAGTAAGTGTAAAATTAAGTCCAGTGGTCCTCAAAGTACATGAAGCATGCTTGAAAACAAACAGTAGTCACCATGGTCGTCTAGAAAATGAAACTAATGTTTTCCTCCCTCAAGTTAACATTTCTGATTTTGTTTCAGAGCTGATCACGGTTAACGAATTATGCCAATTTGCGTATGCTGCCAACACCATTATCTACCAATACCATACGTGGTGTACGAAAGAGCCTGACAGAACTGTTTGGCAGGAAAGCCATTCGGCCAGCACAACAGAATAATGCTAGTAATTCCCGTAACTCCTAAACTAACTTACCGAATTTCGTTCAGTTTTTTGCATTGGCCATGCCTTGACACTGTCTGCAAGTTGCTACTTTGCTGCCCCATGAAGTTAACAAATTTCACATTTAAATTCGAAGAATTACACCTACCAACACGCGTAAAATCAAAAGGAGTTTACAAGCAGGTGCATTTTAGAAAAATTTAAGCCGGAGGCTAAATGCAAATCAACTTGCTTTTCCATGATGCAACCTGGCAAAGTGTGGAGAAGTATCCACAAAAAAAGAAAGAGCGGCGTGCGTCCTTCCCGACACATGCCCGAAACAAAAGCGAGCAGGCAAGCGATTAGGCGCGGCGCCAGCGCTCCTAGCAGCGGACAGCTAAACTCACCATAATACGGATTGAAACAGTAAACAGGAGTTTCAATTTAATTCCGGGCAATTAAAAGAGCAAATCGAAACGATTTAGCACATAATGAAGGTTAGTATTTTGCAGATAGTAAGAAATATGTATGCTCATCTGTAGGCCCATGTACATCATTAATAACACGCTATGTGCATGCTTATTCCTTTACTTCTCTTTAACTAAAACACCTGCAAAGATGATAGTAGCACCAAATGATATTGCTCCTCGGCTACACCTATTTTCATTGCTATTACTTGATTTTTTGACCCTAAACTACACGAAAAACTGCTCTGAAGACATCAAAATTCGATTAGCCAAACTAATCAGAAAAAATAATTAAACAATATGAAGCTTGGATCGACACCAATAGAGTGAGCGAAGTGATGTTATTGTAATAAACAACAGTAAATCACATTATTTGCCCTTTAAATAAAGAAATAAACAGACAAAAAACCTGTAAAACCCTATACATTTGCTGAAAAATAACCTATAAAAACCTAAATTTTTAAATGCGAGGCCTCCACCTGCCATATCGAGGACGACTGAAAGCATTAAACCTCGCTGCAACAGAGGTGACATGATCCTAGTGTACCAACTACTCAATCAACTACTGTGCATTAACTGCAGAAACTTTCTTGATTTTTCTCAGGTTACGCACACGTGGCCAGTGTATAAACTGCATGACGAGACCTCGCACAATAACACTAGACACTTCTTTCTTTACTGAAAGAATTGTAGTGCCATGGAACACTATGCTGCTTCTGAGTGGTGACCACACTTTCCCTTTGACAGCATGTAGTGACTCGGGTTGTCTTCTTTTGGAGGGTTAGCTTGTGAGCATGCTCAAGCCAGTTTTGTATTTTTTGTATTCTAAGCCAATACTTTTTACCAATGTTGTGACCAATCTAACTTTTAAAAACTTCCCATCTGCATGGAAACAACTTTTTTTTAAGTTAAAAATAAACAGAATTTGTGAGCACAACTGACTGCTTAACTGCAGAAAAATGGCTTTGCTTACTTTGAGAGTGAACGGATTCACTGTTTAATGCAGTCTGGAAAAATCAAAGTATAAGTCTACAGTACTTCGTCGCAAATTTTTGACAGTTCTGAAGATGTGATGGTATACTTTCGTTCCTACTATCTTCATCAGGTGCCAGAAAAGTTATTTTCTTAGTATCACATTACACACAGCATTCACGACGCATTCAAACCTTGCCGCCTGCATAGCCTACACTTGTGGCAAGGTTTGAATGTGTGATGAGTGCTGTGTGAGGTGATACTAGAAAAACAATTTTACTGGCACCTGATTACAGTGGGAACGAAATTATACATAATTTCTTCAGAACTGCCCACAAATTGCGACGAAATATGCCAATATTTCACTTTTTTGAGACTGCGTTAAAAATGTCGAAACTGACTAATGGCCAAACACAAAAGTGCTAAAGTGTGTACTATTAAGAACAAAAACAAATTATCTACAAACTTTATTCAAAACAAGAAGGAACTATACAAACATTTAAAACCACAAAGCAGTTGAGCACTAGTCTTTTTTTTTTATGTACACATTCTGCTCGGTTCATTTCATACAAAAGGAAGATTCTCGTGAAAAATAGCATGCTGCCAAAAGGCACTAGTCATTAAATTTACACTATAGTGTCCACAATACCTCGCTCAAACTACTGCGTAAGTAGTGCTGTCAATAGTCAATGCTGTATATAATCCAGGTTTCAATTTCTCAGCTATGGCTAAAATAATTTTGAAATCTTCATCTTCTAGAGCCAACATTTTGGATAAAATCTTGCAGCTGTAGCGATTTGGGAAATCTCTTCCAGCTCTACAAATAAACAAAAAAAAACCCTTTATAACGATACTCTGAACAACATTAGCATTTCTCCTGCAACAAGCTAAGGGTATTCGGCAACACAGGTCCCAGCGTAATTGCCGATCTGTCGGGAATCCTCCATGTACAGAATGACACCTACTATTACCCAAGTGACATTTTGTACGCAATGCAACAGTAAAAGGAGAATCTATGTAAATAAACTGCGAATAAATTAGTTTTTTAACCATGAAGTCGGAATTATTGAGAAATTCTGCAAAGAACACCGTGTTTCCACAGTGGTGCCTGTCAGGATAAGTAATAGGGACATGCGATACTCGAAAAATCCAAGACGAGCCGAATATGAACTTGTACTCGAACTGGGGTAGCTGCTCAGGTCCGTACTCGAAAAACTCGAATCCGGCGAAAATGAGTTAACTTCGTCAATTTTTGACCGATTTTGAACGTTCCAATATATCAAATCGATAATCTTGACAAGAGCTTTCCAGTGGTGAGATTAAAATTCAATAGCTCAAACCATTTTCAAGTTATATCCTTAAAACGGGAAAACCATGACCCACACAGTCAGTTAGCACCATTTTTGTTCCTATTATCGCAACAAATAAAGAGAAACTTGCAAACAAAATATTCTTATCAAATACTCGAACTCTGCACGGTACTCGATTTTCTGTTGCAAACTCGGCTCGGCTTGACTCGAATTAAAATTGTTCTACTCGCACATCCCTAATAAGTAACCATATCCAGATGCAAAATACTGACAATTTTCTTGGGTATTGTGGTAAGAAAATTGAACCTAGGCAAAACTGCCGTTGCCGCAAGCCTTTGCAATTGGTAACCAAAGAGAACAATCAAAATTAATTACTTACTATTGATTTAAAAAGCATTCAATGGTGGAGTTCAGCATAGGTTTTAAAACAATGTACAGATTAACAATGTTTACCACTCTTATCATTTTATATCTAAACCAAAAACAATAAATTGTAAGCAAAAAACCCTCCAAGTTTCCACTCATCAGACATACAACGCAACTTTAAAACTTGGCGCGTTGCAAGCAAGCCTTTTTTTTTTAACTTTAATAGTTCAGCTAGTGTATATCTTATTTTTTCAAATAAACATATATACAGTGAATTTTATCGAAATACTGTTAAAGATTCTTTGTCACAATATCTTTTGTTTGAATCAATTTACAATAAAGTGTTACAACTCAGATGGTGGCGTTCTGTTGAACTACTGCAGACTGGCGTGCTATACTGTAAACTATAGCTTTTAGTGTGGTCTATAACGTTGTATCATTTGCGAACCCTTCCTGATGTTACGAAAATCGGAACCACCGCTATTTGCTGCAGTTCGTAAATAGTTTTTCTTAACTGAGAGCAGATTGATCGTTTCAACTTTGTTATTTCGCTTCGTGTGCGCGAAACAATAATGAAACAGCAACAATAAAAACAACAATGAACTAGTGCTTATCTTGATGCTGGTTGTGCATCTTGGGTTTCCAAACGAAAGGCTTGCGATGCGCCAAGTTTTAAAGTTGCGTTGTATGTCTGATGAGTGGAAACTTGGCTCGCTTTTGATATCACAGACATTCAATGGCTGAAACTTGGCGGTTTTTGCTTACAATTTATTGTTTTTGGTTTAGATATCAGGACTTTTGGTAGCTGTGCCTAACGCGATTTTTTTTTTTGTTATTTATGATGTTCTGGATTCTTTCCATTTTTGGCTGTAACCTTGCTGAAGCTTTACTTCTGGCCTTCCCAACATTTTCGGTGTTGACTTTTGTGTAGATATCAGTTTTTTTGGTAACTGATTTGATTTTATGATTTTGTGGAGTTCGGATTTTGTAAGTCAAATACTTTCTTTAAAAGCAAACTAGGTATAACTAATTACTCGCAGAAAGGAGCCCAAGTATCTAGACACACGCTAGTGTGTCGCCACCAAGTAACAGTAGATCATCCCATTGTAGACATCCGATTGTTAAAAACTGATTGTTAATGATAAAAAGGCGGCTCACTAGCAGACATGTGTCTGTTAACTGTAAGCAACTAAAAGCATATTTTGGCATGTTGAGGATAAATCCCAATGCGACAAATGTTTCAAATTGTGGAAAATGTAAGGGGAAGGGTCAGAGATTAAGAAAAACTAAAATTTAAAGGATGAGTGTCCACCAATCATAGAGAAAAAGA
>JAHWFP010093694.1:10444-31339 GCA_023313725.1 Lithobius niger | reverse complement strand
TGTTGACAATAAGCCACTGTAAACAGCGGTTGCCGATCTTTCGAAATACAACCCAAATTTTGTGCTACCCACTACCAGGTGGCAATCACTGCTTTTCACACCAGCACCACCACTCAGCCTGTCAATCACGGTTTGCCTTGGGCACACGCGGGTCGGCGAAGTCCGAGGCCAGTGGGAGGTACACGGACAAAGGTAATCGTTTTAGGAATAAGTAAAAACTAATTCACAATTAAAACTTGTTTTCACTGTAACCAAAAGACACTTTCCTTTATTTTTAACCGACTTCTTCCAACAGAAGGAGGGTCAAGTTGAACCCACAGCCTAGGCAGCAAGAAATTACCCCAAAATCAATTCAAAACACAACCAGCAACCTCCCCAATTCTACGAGTCTACTGACCTGGTAAGGTGGCTCTGGCCATCAGGCAAGATCCCCAGAAGACTAGCACATCCCCTGGTCATTGCAACACTAAAGTTGCACGATGATGCCAGGAACATGCTTCCGCAATCTCCATGACAGGTAACCCTGCAGCTCATAGGCCCTCATATCCACCAGCACGACTACACACTCCACTTAAAAGAGTCGCACATCCTATTTATCACAGCACACGACAAACTTGGACACACTCAAGCATTGTCTCGTTGACATGCCTTGGTTTGTTAAGCTACTGGGACAAATAGGGGTGTCCCATGCAAATCCGGATGTAACCGGCTGTTTACATGATAGCAATACGCCACATGAAGCAACACTTCATGGTGCGCGTTGCAGTTAAGTATTCTGTCTGTGCACCTGCTCATTAGCTGCACCCAAACGCGCCCACTGAGCATGTGCCAACAGGACTTCATACATGGCTCCTACTGGCCCAACCAGGAGGATCAAGTTTACATGCAATTTCCGCGATAATACCAGGCACGATTTTGCAGTGAGTTTTGCTGCGATGAAAGTGCAAATTTGCAGAATTTCGGTGCAGTTTTGCGGTGATGGATATGGCGACTAAATTCAATAACGGCATCCCCTTGGCTCGTACATTGACGAAATTTAATATAACAAATATTCCAATGGATAATGCAAATATAGGCACACAATTGCAGCGCAATTTTGTAATATAAATACGCACCACGTACACGGCTGATGATGATCGACTGCTCACTTAAGGCTACCTTGTTCCAACAGCATTGGTGCAGATTGACCTGAGTATTGCTTCGGTGAGAACCGCTGTGGAATTTTGTTCGAGTAGCTAGTTGTCAATTACATTGGCTTGGTTTTCACTAAATTTTTATCATGAAAAATGAAGCCATTTTTGCGGTAAACTTTGCACTATTTCGGGAAATTTGCGGCATTTTGCGACAATTAATTTGGTGTTTTTGCTTCAGTTAGTGACTGTTTACCTACCACATCGAGAATAATTTTCCTAACTCATTTAGAGAAAATGTTGCGAAATTTGTGATTTCGCAAAATCGCAAAAATGACATGTCCTTAATCAAGTTCTATGCAGTACAGCAGGTCATGTGACGTAATAGCCTAAGGCGAGGTCTATTGTTCTCCCCCGCGTATAAATACGAGGGACTGAGAGCAGATCTGGCAGACAGTCGAGGAGAGGCAACCGATAAGGTCGTCTCTCTGAGCACTACACTAAGGCTGACCAGGCTTCTAACCTGAGAGTGCCTAATACTGTATGTGAACTCTGAGTACAGAACCCAGAATTCTGCATCAGCCTTTGCTTGAAATCAATCTTCCGCTCCCTGAGTCGTCACACGATATCTTTAGTAGCGATCCAGGTAAAAGTGCAGGGCCTTCACTGGACACTAACCGCTCCTTATGTTCTCTACCAAGCGCTGAACCAATTCCTCCGTGCGCTGTGTCTCGACCCCGACCTCTGGGCGTAAAACAGCGTCACCTCTGCCTAATCTTAGATAAATCGCAGGCAATTCTTGGCCCGCAAGAGGAGTTCTTATCTCAACATTGTGGCTATGGCAAGCAGAGGTTCATAGGGAGGTCCAGAAAAGCAGGTCAGCAACAGTTGCCGTTTCCAAGCCGGAAACAGCCGACACACGATTGGCTTTTGGTTCCCAATAGCTTGTACGAGTCTGGACACAATGGCCCTTGAGATGAACTATTTCCGGCCATAGCAGGACAGGATGGAGTTTATAGCAAAGACGAAGCATTTTATTGCTGTGACAGACCACCTCTGGGTGAACAATTGTTCTAAAACCTTTTGTCAACTATACCACTGACAGAGCGCAACGGTCCACACACTTGCTCCCACACAACTTAAACCAATTCAGCCACTTCGCCTCCTGCACCCGACTGTGGATCCCCTATGGCACTGTAGTCGCCGAGGAGCAACAGGCAAGAAAATACCAGACAGAAATAATAAACTCTTTTTCACAGTCTCCACGCGTGACGATTTAGCGCACCGACGTTTGGGTGCAACTTCCTGATCTGAGGGACAACAGAGACTGCATAGACTGCACATATGTGTTGTCAGTTACCGATTCCCACTACGAGAAATCGAATCGCAACCTGCACTTCACTTATCTGTGAAAGGATGCAGGCTGAAAAAGTTCTCCCGTCACTGCTGACCTCCACGACCTCTCGAATAGCGGACACCCGCTCAGTAGAGGACCCATGCCGATATCAATATTCTTATCCAGGCCGGAAAGTCTGTTTGTACCTGGAATTCAGACATGTTAGGCCTCTACTGCCCCTGGGACTCACACCGGAGACGCACCCTAACTTGAGTTGTCCTGACACAATCTAGGTCTTCCAAAAGGGACCGACTCTATGTGGCACTTGAGCAAAGAGTGCATACTGCATCCTCGTTGGTTGCTTGCCCATCCTCACTGGCAGAGCTTTGTCCTTTTCTTTATATTCCGGCAATAATTCCAACCATCTCCCATTGACGAGTTTACGGCAGCTGTGGAAAGGAACTAGGCACCGCCTATTCAACGTTTCTTTTGTAACATTAGTTGCTGATGCTAGGCAGTCACCCCTCCGATATGTCACGGAACTGGCCACCATCTACACTGCCCAATTCATGGCATACTGCTGGTATGAGGAAGCTTGATTCATGAGCAACAGAAACTGAACAGGAGAGCCTCCCACAAAACTGTACTTTTGCTATTACAAACAATTCCAGGGTCAAAGTAGACAAGGAATAGATCAAGTTAAGTGTGGGACACTGCTCGCAGACACAATCACAGAATGCATTCTTCTGCCTCGAATAACTTGATAGGAAACCTAATAGAATTCTGGTGGGTCACGCACAAATCCTATTCCATGGTTGCCTTCTCCATCAAGAAAGGTGAACATGCATGTGCATGGACAGCAAAACCTCCCAGGTCCAAAGAAGAAGTCAGGCTTGCTCGCATCATGCGGCGGCAGCAGCTCACTACCCAGAGCAATGGGGGTTATACACCCTCAAGACACAAAGTCCAGTACAACACAATCGATTGTGGCAGCAAACTTGGGGATTGGGCACATCTGTTTTGTTGGCATTGCATCCCATCCATCAATGGTGTATCTGGTCGTTTCTTGCAGAAATTCGCAGGGAGGTAGTGGAATACCATCCCCCACCGCTTCCTCAATGACTTGCTTCAGGTACACGTATTTTATCAAGAATTGCTTTAAAATTTCTGGGCAATGAAATATCTTAATTCATCTCTTCCACATGATCGACAACTGGCAACTGACCAGCAACTCCTCCCAACGACTGTCCGTCGAGGATGAGAGACTCTGGCGTCTGTACACGCCTGGAACTTGACTAAGTCATTCCATGGTAGCTGGCTACTGCAATACTCCATACTAGGCGACTGGGTCCAGTGACTAGACTCGTCCTTAGTTTGAAGCGTTGTGTAAACTGCAACTGTCAAAGTCAGGAAACTAGCTTCCGCGTCCAACAGCCACGTTTTCGTGGGAATGGATACTCAAGCCTGTTTGGTGCCAGTTGCGACAACGTAAGCTATTTCTCGCAAAAAAAAATGGGATCTCTACAGGCGACTTACGGCTCACAAGTCGGCTATAGCTGACTTGGATCTGGTGTCCGTTCAAACCCCTGGCTTGGTAACTTATGTGGTTTCCAACTAAACGCACAGTTCAGGAAGAAAACACTTCCTGACGTGTAAAGAACACAACAACTTTGTTTTTCTAAGAATAAAACCTTAATAGGTTTAACAACTGACAACTAAACGAATAAACACAATTATAACTTAAATGTGCATGCCATGACTAAACTGATTTAATAAACTTAAAAGTTCCTTGCTAAGCACCGCATGTTGGCTTGTGTGTGTGCCAACATCTTCTCCAGACACAAATCCTCAAAAAACCAAAGATGAAGCACACTTCCTGCATCATCACCAGAACAAGGTGATCGATGTGGGAGAGGATGATCAACCATAACCATAATACAGCTCATTAATACTGATTGTTTCTCTTTTGTACTGACGCAGATCTGAGAAAAATACAATTCTCGTCACATGAAAACAATAAAAATGATTGAGACAAATGAGAGCTAGCTATATATTAAAATGCATTTGGACCACAGACCACAAAGGCAACTAGCTGGCCAGCTTGCATCTCAACTCGCAGCAGACTGACGACTGACTGGAGAATTAAGATCTGGTGTTATTTCAGTGTCAAGGATCGGCACCTGCAGCCTAGTCAACTGGCGAACGGTTGTCAACCTTAAGTAACGTAGCAGGGCAGTAGACGAGCGTCTTCTGTGACCGGTGAAGTGGACAGGTGATGACATCCCTGGCAACTGCAACTCGTGGTAAACAGTTTACTATTCAACAGACTCGCTACCAAACGGACATGCTCCCAGGTCCACTAGCCCTCCTGCATTTTTCATTCTTGGGGGCTTTCCCTGCTTGTCCATCTACGGCTTTGTTTAAGATATAAACGATTTCCACGGATAGCATTTCTTTTAAACCCTCGAACATCGTTTTAAGTTGTGTTCGTCATTAACTTTTAATAAGCCAAACACATGTTACCATCCTTTGATAAAACGAACGTCGAATGCAGATTCACACTATTCCCAATGATGTTCTTGTCTTGTAAGTAATCCTACCGGGAGAAGCTGAATTAAGACTTCCGGATCCAATGATGGCCTAAATTCCCCTCTCTGCTCTGCACTTGCATTGGGCCCGTTTCATCTACTTTTTCCCGTTACCAAAATTCCTCGACTTTCCTGGGTTGAATACATAAGCACACACTTCGTCACATGGGTTGGTAATGCCACAAATCACATCCATTCAAAAGTTTCAACTGAGGAGGAAAAAAACAGACGCCCACACGCGATCCGGCCAAAGTAAGAGGTAAATGTGGTGGTGCACTATGTAAAGCAGTGAAGTGCCACCTGATGGTGGAACCAGAAGGAGGTAGCACAAAATCTGGGATGGTCTTGGATAGAAAAGAGCTTATTTTAACGAAAAATCTAAAAATAAATGTAAATAATGCTTTTTTTTGAAACCCTCTCGAATGTTAATTTAGTAAAAGTCGCCACTTGGCCAGTAGACCATAGAAAGTTGGAAACCACTCGCCATTTTACAAATTTCTACTCCCCACATAGCAAATACATCCAGCACGATGTGCGGTTTCTCTTAACTCCTCAGACCCACCTATGGCTGGGACATCTGCGAGATGGGCAAAAACTAAGTCCCAACACGAGCTTTGTGAGGGGTCACCGGGGACCCCAAGTTAAGCGAGCAAGCACAGCCCAGTGGTCAGCGTACTCATCTTAACCAAGTGAATACTAGCTCGAATCCCATAGCCGCTTTGCCTATAACCCCAGTATTAATTCAAAAAAAAGCTGTTATATAGCCCTTATAAATATGAGCCTAACGCTGCAAACCATTAGTCTCTAATTTACACAGTTCCAGAGATATCCCTCTTTGAGTGGCATTCTCTATTGCTAGTCGCCGTTTTGGCGAGTAAAACTAAATTACAAGTCGCCAACTGTTCATTTCCATCCGCCAAATGGCAAGTGGCAACCGACATTCGCGAGGATTGCCTTTTTGGCTTGAGGACAATTCGGATTAAAACTCTTTACAAGTGTAACAGTTATCGACTTATCGTGAGGCGGAAAGAAACTTATTTTGCCAACAAAATCGTAGATCTTTTAACTGAATAAGAAAGGAGCATTACCTCCTGTCTCCGTGTGTAGCTAGTCAATATGGGAATTCAGATTCTGTCAAGCCTCGCATCACAATATACAAGGCTGCCAATCATCTTTTATCATCGTCTTGGGCAGATTTTAGAAAAGTTACAGCTCCAACGA
Source organism: Lithobius niger (assembly GCA_023313725.1). NCBI lineage: Eukaryota > Metazoa > Arthropoda > Chilopoda > Lithobiomorpha > Lithobiidae > Lithobius > Lithobius niger. Next base: position 25,064 of record JAHWFP010093694.1, on the reverse strand, counting down.
GAACCACTTTAGCCAATTAAATAAACATGGCCGACATTTATTGGGAACACTGAATTTTAAGTACCCAGTTGTCTACTCAAAAAAAAAACCAGCAACATCCCAGATCATAAGCCACGTTCAAAATACTCACTCTGATTGGGTCGATGAAGCTTTCGTACCCTTCCACAAACAGTACATCTCATTTTTCATTGCCTTTTGCCTTTGGAGTTGATGTTCGTGGTACAAACTAGACTGACGAACTTTCCCTAAATTCACGTCTATCATTGTTGTCGGATAAGGACCACACGTCACCTCATGGGAAGATATGTTGGCTTCTTCAAATTTGTCCTGCAATTACACGATAAGAAACTAAAGCCATCAAAATATAGATACAGTTAAACCCATTATAACGATGTCTCAACAAATAAACCTGATATAACAATGCTACTTTTGAGGCTCTTCAAGCAACAATGCATGCAAAAGTATGTGGTTGCTTATCATTGTACACTGTATGGGTCAGAGTATACAAATGGTTTTACAATTTTTAGGATGTAATTAAAAAACGGTTTGAGCCACTAGTTTTTCAAATCACCATAAAGCTCCAGTTGAGACGAATTATTTGGTGTTGAATGGTAAAATTAGTCATAAATTTCACGAGTGTGGATACAAGCAGCGAGCCGAGTTCAAGTGCAAGCTGCATACTCGGCTTGAATTTTGAGTAACGCACACCACTAGGGGTGGCACGATACAAAATTTGTTCATGCCGATAAAACTTTTTAAATTATCACGATAATCGATATCTCGATAAAATTAATTTTGAGGCTGGAACAACCATTTTAATTTTGTTAATAAAAAAAAACTTAGCCAAAGCACACAGTGCTACTAATGTGAATTGTGTGGCACTTGCCATTGTCCATTACTTCCTCACCACGTAGAAACAATTTAGCAGTTGTGGTGCTACTTAAAGCTTAAATATTCTTTTCATTAAACTATGATTGACGGAGAAATTACGCTTTTTCAAAGTTTTATCCCCTGTTATTGTTCGTGATTTGCTAAATTTTCGAAAGGCAATTTTTTTAAATTGCGTGACGTCTTTCTTCCTCAGGCATTCTTATTGTCGTTCGTTGGCTGTCGTTACATTGTAGTGGATGATTTTTGTAGTGGATGCCATCAACAGAGCCACAAAAAAAAACCCTTCCTTAAGCATTCCCACCAAAACCAAGAAAAGCCCATCCCAGATGAAAAACCAGAACGAGTCCCACTCAGATATGTGAGAAAAATAAGCGAACCAATCCAGAAAATTCTGAAAAAACATAACACCATGTGCTACGCTAGAAACTCGACCAATCTGAAAAACATCCTGTATTCTCAACCGCCCACCACCAAGGACGATGAAACAATCCTCTCTAGCCAAGAGACTGCAAACACACCTGATTCACTACCCATACTGCAACAACAAAACGATCTCCCTCACTCCTACAACACTCGCAGCAAAAACAAGACCAGACATAACGCACAACTTCAAGGCAAAACCACCGAGCCACAAGACACTAGCCAGATACCAGACAACCCTGACCCAGTGGTTGCAAGAAAAGTAATGGCTCCACACTGCCCCAAAACCAAGGCAGCAGTGTACAAAATTCCATGTAGTGAGTGCCCTGCCATCTACGTGGGACAGACAAGGCGAGGAGTACACGTGTGGTTACTGGACCACATTTCAGCCACTCGAACAGGAGACACCACCAATGGCATAGGAGCCCACCATGACAACACAAAGCACTCCATAAACTGGGAAGGCACCACTACTCTCCTGACCTCCAACTCAAGCAATGACAGCCACCTCAGAGCCCAAGAACCAATTTCCATAAACCATCTAGAAAAAAGAAATATCCCTCTAATGAACCTCCAACCACCTTCACACCCCACCATCAACCAGCTAGTCCACCCAAAAATCCAAAGCCTCCTTGATAAAAAATGGACGCTCAAGAATGCTGCCAACAACAACGCCAACGAACTTCACACTTGGCTCAAACCTTCGTGCACCTTCGCGCGCTTGCGGTCTGACTCCTGCAGCTTACGATCATACTGTGAGGTGTGCGCCCTTGGTCATGCAATGGCGGCGTGCGCATCCTCATACCGCGCCATAGAGATCAGTGGTAGCGAGCACTGAACTCAAGACGCTCTAAAAATCATCCACGACAGCCAACGAACGACCCTAAGAACGCCTGAGGAAGAAAGACGTCGTGCAATTAAAAAAAAAAAATTGTCTTTCGAAAATTTAGCAAATCACGAACAATAACAGATGATAAAACTTTGAAAAAGCGTAATTTCTCCGTCAATCATGGCAAGTAAAATTCAAAGTAAAACTCCACACTGTTGTTTCATTAAACTAACTCTCCAATCAGCTAAAGTGGTTAGCAACAGTATTGTACACTTGGTTGGAGAGCCCTTGTAATTCAGCACTCAACGCCGCAAACCGCTTGTTCTAGCTATTACGGTTGCTATCCCGAGATACGACAATTTAAGCGTCGAGGTGTGCACGATAATTCGATAAATCAGCAAAAGTGCAATACAATAATCCACGAAAATTTTTTATCGCGATATTATCGAATTATCAATTATCATGCCACCCTACACGTGATACCTTGCAACCTATTCTAAATAACCCCCATTTTTTGTGACCATATAGCAGACCAAAGGATTACCTCAAAAAGACTACAATTGCAGGCCCAGAACCTGCTTAATTTTAGTTTTTATTGCCTACCCAAAATATACATATTTATATAAATATATATGTTTTATAGCAGTTTTCCCCCTTTTGAGCATTATTCCCCTAGAAGTTTTAGAGTTGTCTTCCCTCCCGGGCTCTTACGGTACGGTGCATGCGCGAGCTAGGGCCAGCTGATATAAGCTCCTGCCCAGCGTCTCATTGGCATCATTTCTCCACCTTCCAGAACTTAGCTCATGGAGGGGAGGCTTGGGCGGGAATTACGGTAATGTATATTTTCGGGTAGGCAATAAAATTAAAATAAAGCAGGTTCGGACCCTGCAATTTTAGTCTTTTTATAGCCGACGAATATATACATTACCTATTTTACAGTAGACTTTGTACCCAGGTGGAGGGCTAGGTTCAAGTTTTCCCGCTGTACGAGCTGGTGCCCCAAGAAAGTCCCCCCCAACCAATTTTACCGTTCCGACCGGGTCGGAAGAAAAGCTACACTCGAAGGTAAGATTGGGGAATGCGGATTGCTCAATATTATTAAGGTGGTTGTATATCGCATGCAGAGGTCTTAATATCAAAGGGGTTCAAGATAAGTAATCAGAATATACACCGAAACAGCTTACCTTGTGGGAAGAAAGAAGACTTGAGGAGGACAGGTACGATGTCAGGAACGGGACGGTAGCACTGGTTGTGATGAACCCGGGACGTGAGTTCGGACTAGAGGCTGTCAAAACAAGTTGCGTGAGGGATAACACACGTAGCTAGCTGTGGTAATTTGTTATTGTTCATTGCTGTTGAAATTGATGATTTTGGGACGGTTTTAGTTGACGAGGAACGTTGCTTTGGAGCATGCTCCTGGGTAGTGGCGGCAACGGCAGCACGCTGGCGGCGCGCACGTTCGGCACGTTGCCGGGAGCGATGCTGGTTTTTTTGATAACGGCCCACTTGGACGGAGAAATTGAGAAACAAATGTGGCTCTTCTTTGTCTCGCCATCACAGCATCGGTGGACCTGGCAACACGGATGTGGATCGAGGTGAGGCTTTTTGTTAGCCGGGACACTTGCATGGAGGTGGCGAAGGTGCATTTGGTGTTGTTACCGGCTGAGGAACGGAATCTCCTTCTTGGGCAGGGAGCGATCCGTCGGATGATGAGTCGTCGTCCATGGCGTCGAAGCAGTTAGCTGAGAGTGACGGTTGGCAGAGCACGGGGTGTTTGAATGCAGAGGGTCACAAAGCCCTTAGGTGGTGGCGCCTGCTGGCGAGCGTGGATGGCAGGAGGCACGGGACGTAAGTCCTTGCGAAGGAACGCGAGTCGAGAAGCTAAAGGGACTGGAGATAACAGGCTGTGTATTGGAGCGTGGAAGGCGGGACGCGGTATCTTTTTAGCAAATATCGCAGCGGCCAGTCTGTTGGGATGGTATATCTTCTGTCTTGATTTGATTTTTGGAGAACGATGGCATGGATGAAAGGCTTCGTAGATAGGACGCTGGTAGGAATGACTTGTAGCTTGCGAAGTGGGAACGGTGTGTGTTAGAGTGAAGAGAGTCCGAGAGGAAAGTGGGATGTGGCGGATGTGTCTCCTCATATTATTATTCTTATAGAACAACAAGCTGTAGTGCTGGTGTCGGTGGTGCCGTAGGATGGTAGGCTGAAAACGAGTCTGTCTCAGGGTTCCAGTATGTTTAAGACGAGTCGGCTGTGGAACGTGAGGAAAGGGACGAAGACAGCAAAAACTGTTGGCGGGTTGATGACGTCTATGCAGGACGGACGAGGAGAATGCACTGCTGGTGGGACGGGCGAGGCCTCAGTCAAGGATGAAGAACATCGGGGGACGGGAGGAGTGATGCCCGGAATGGTGATGGGATGGGAGCGCAGAACTGGAGTAGAGCCAGGTGAGAAGGCTAAGAAGTCCGGGGACGCGGAGCCAAGGATGGTGTAGTGTACATCGTAAGGGACGTCTTCTGCACAGACTAGGTTGACGTAGATAGCAGTAGGAGACGAAGGACCAAGTTCCAGGTTGTGGGATAGAATGTCAGGATGGCGGTCAGTGACGCAGAAGGAATGGCAGAATGTTGGGAATAGGAATGGCAGACGCAGTGATGCAGGAGAAACGAAGGTTGGAGAAGAGGCAGCACGAGTCCCCAGGGGGACGTAAATGACTGGTGATGGGAGAATAGGCGTGGGAAACGCAGAAGCTGAAGACTTGGGACTGGAAGGCGGAGCTGGGACTGCGGTTGATCCAAACTTTCGGAAAGCCCCCCTATGATTTCCGATGGAAAGTGAGAAAGAAGGGCAGGAAAGACTGCGGACGGTGGTTGTCGTGGTTGCCTGTAGATGAAGGAAAGAGTGATGGGGACGTGGACGAAGCGTCGGGGCTGGCGCTTGTGAAATGTAGGGTACACGGGGAACGGAGGGACTAAGCGAGTGTTGCTGGAGGTCGGAACAAGAAATGGCCTGTATAGTCCCCTTTTTTAGAGCTGGAGTAAGCTGGGACGGCTGCACGATAGTAGAATCCTGGGTGGATGAGTGACAATTCCAGAGTGCTGTGGAATGGCGAGGGATGCCAAGGGAACGGCAGAAGAGCCCAAATCGGGCAAGGAAGCATCATCCGCAACTGAGGAGATGGGGACACCTTGAGATGTAGGTGGAGGACCGGCGGAAGGCGGTATGGTTGAGCGTTGGAAGGGAACGCAGGACTCGAAACGCAGTGTAGCACTGAGTGCTAGGGCAGCCGGAGGTAGAATAGATCCAAAAGGGACGGTCGGCGAGTAGGGTGGACCCGGAACGGGAGAAGACGGGCCGTCCATAATAGGAGAAACGTCCAAGGATGGCGAGCCGCCGTTTGAAGGCGGAACGGCTGCCGAGAGAGGAACGGAGGTATCCTCCATCCGCAGGACGACGGTATGCGGACCGGAACGAATAGTGGGACTGCGGAACGTCGAACGAGGATGCTCAAGAGACGACCAAGCGTGGCGATCGCCCTAGGAGAAATGATGCCAATGGGACGCTGCGCAGGAGCTTAAATAAGCTGGCCCTAGCTCGCGCATGCGCCGTACCGTACGAGCCCGGTAGGGAAGACAACTCTCAAACATCTAGGGGAATAATGCTGAAAAGGTAGGAACTGCTATAAAACAGGTAATGTATATTTTAGTCGCCTATAAAAACAATGCATAACTTTTCCCCCACTAACAATGCAAGGTTAGCTGTGTTGACCAAGAAGTAGAATTTTTTGACACTGTCTGCAACAACTAGGTAGGAAAAAAATGCCCGCAGCCAAATGGCATTTTTTTTGTATTTTTATTGGTTTTCACTAAATAACTTCCCAGTGCTTTAACCCATTGATTTGGCTTTACCACCAATTGAAAGGTTTTTTGTTGCGACGCTGAAATGTATTGAATGTGGAATATGTGACAATATTGTGCCCAACCAGATTCCTTCTACTGTCAGTGACGTATTGTCTTGCAGATTCTGCTATAGATTGATGGATCAGTTTTCTATTACTTTGAGTATAACTATACTATCGATACCATAAATAGTGTGTTAATGCCCACTCCCCTAACATGTTTAAGGTCAAAATCGTGAAATAATTTTGTTGACGTCCACCCCTTAACAATCGTCGGTTTTCAGCAGAAAAATTAACTAAAACATTTTAACGAAATCAACGTTTCATCACCGTAAATCTTTGTTACTCTTCAGAAAAATTAACTAAAGCTTCATTCATTTAACAAATTCCAGTTTTAATTTAACACGATTCACAGGCGAGTGTTTGCAATCACAGCAAAGACGGCGATTTTAAGCCTATGCTATCGCTAATATACGTGCGTAATCTGAATTCAGTGTAGCGAAAAAACAATGCCTTTCTTCTCATTTATTCACAAATTTAGTTTGCAAGGAACTTAATGGATGGTATCCTATGAAGTGTTAAGCGAAAACTCGGAATATTCACAACTTCATAATGATTAAAGGTAGGCCTAATGCTGTTTAGATGTCTTCACCGTTAACCATACTACATTGATACTAAAAAAAAAGTTTGATAATTTTCAATACTGTCAATAGTTTTTAATAGCCTACCATTGATACTGCTGAAAATGCAGTACCTAATTTAAAATTCGATACCGCTGCCGATACCAAGAAAGTATCAGTATTGAAATTCGATAGATTACACGCCCCTGCTAGATCACCCCCCCTTCCAGTGTTTAACATCACAGTTAAAACTAAGTTCTTACCACAACAACGTTCAAATCAGACAACACAATTCACAACCGGGAAGTGAGTGTATTGCGCTAATGTTACCAATGTTTTGTATAATTAAAATTTAATTTTAGCTGCAAATTATGTTGAATTTTGGAGGAGATACCATACAATAGCTTAGATTTGGGAATAAATGAGAACAAAGACATTGTGTTAAAGCTAGATTGCATCCTGATTACATACGCAAATGATTGCATTATCGCAGACTTTTCCGTACTGGAAGCATCCATCCCTGGACACAAATTAGTTTAGAAAATAGATATATTCCAATTTTAGACAAATTAATTTCACAAGCTCATGGGCTTTTAAAGTTTTAATACACTATTTACGGTTCTGAACAGTCCCTGCTGTAATAGCAAACTGACCCTGCATCACCCCCAGTTCGGCAAAGATCAGTTCAGCTCTGAGTGAATAGACAATCTTGCACTCGGCAGCCTTACCTTCAAAATACCTTGCACAAAGAGGCCAGCGCTATAGGGCCATTTCTTTTCTCTAGAGACGAGGCGGCAACATTGCTGTTCATTAGGATTTAGGAACATTGCAAGAATCTGTACCAACTGAAAAAAAAATCTTTTTTTGAAACTATACATTTCATTCCATAATGTTCCATGAAAAGAAAATGTTTTAAAAAGTATAAAAATATTTACGTCGTTAACGTCAGTAGCATCCGTTCCAATTACGACTGAACATCCCAAGGTTTGAAGGTGAGAAGAAATTGCTTGTTCCAAAAATTTTAATGGAAATTTTTCTATCTGATGCAGACATAAAATCCTGTGCTGAAAAGATAACCATAATGTTACTAAAAAAAACAATTTGGAGCAGAGAGCACAACGATGTAACACACAGGCAGTTATAATTCAACTTCAAATCACTGAAACACTGAGCCCAGAAGCAGAATATTTTCAGGCGGTCTGCGACAAGCTTTTTGCAAACTAAAAACGGTCTGCGGGAAGAGGGAGGTGTCTGCGAGTGGCAGGAAGGGTGTGAGATGGAATTTTGCATTGTGCAAATTTTTGAGTTGGACCAATTTGGGTTCATGAACAAGTTTCTTGTGAGAACTTTTTTTCTAGACCTTTGTAGGTTGTTTTTGTTAAACAAAGTCTTGAAAACGACCAAACCTATCGCCATGACAATAGCACCATTCAAAAGCTCTCGAAAAAAGGGTTAAAATGGTGTATTTGAACATCAAAAACGGTCAATTTTTGGCGAAATTATCCCAAAAAGAAGACTATGAAAGAAAAAAGTGCAGGATAGAGGTGTGCGAGCTCAATAATTTGACTTCGAGTCCAGTTAAGTCGAGTACCTGGCCAATGTTTCGAGTCTCGAGTCGAGTTCGAGTTTTTCCAAAACTTTTAATTCCAGCTCAAAATGTTAACTGCCAAGTTACAATATAAAATTGTACTTCAAGCAAGTGCAATGTTAACTGCCAAATTACAATATAAATTTCTGCCAGTGCTTGCTACAGAACACGCGTTGAAATAGCCGGTCAGCCCTTCCTAAGTTTCGATCGTAGGCTAAAAGTATAAATTCAAAACTAATTAACACCGTAAAAACCGGCAAGCGGCGATTACAGTGGTTATTGAGGGACAGTATATTAAAAAATTCACACTAAAACCACAAAATGAACCAATAACAAATGAGACCGCTCGTTTTTTTAAAAAGCTGTAAACACTCCGACGAAGGTGAACGAATGTTCACCGAAAATTCAGTGAACAATTTGCTATTGGTTCATTTTGTGGGTTTAGTGTGAATTTTTTAATATAATGTCTAATTAACACTTTAATACGTAAGAAGTTTTGAATTACTTTTACTGATTTATGCAATGCTTCATATGACAAACTCGAAGTACTTGAAACATTCGAGCTTTTGTGAGAAGGGTCAAGTCGAGCTTGAGCCCAAGTTTGAGCTACACTGGACTCGAATTTTTCTAGTTTTGCACACCCCTAGTGCAGGATAAATGGTACTGCAACACTGCCAGCCGTAAGGCATCGCACGTCGCTCCGATTCTGCTACAGGGACAGTGAGCATAATGAAAGTTGTGAAATATCCGTGGGATACTTAACTTTAGCTCAAGGTATTTGAAACTGTATGCCTCAAGAACACGACTGTTCTTACTATCATCAAAATACTTACTTCAGTAATATATGCTAAATTCGCTATTTTATGCTTTTAATTACCCAAATTAAAAGAATTTAATCATTTCATCATCAAAAATGACACTATACCACCACAGTAGAACTGCACAAAGCCCTCTTCTTTAAATTTTCGGTGAAACCGTTTACCTTCCTCAGAAATATGGGTACAAGAAAACGAAGAAAAACTAGCATCACATCTTGGCTTCACAAAACGTAGCACATGATTTAAAAACGTGTACTCATTGTAGTACACTGATCTCCATGGAACTTCGAAACTGGATCTTCCATTTGTTGTCAAGCAGGGATACAAGTTCAGGTCCGACCAGTTGGCTGATGTTTGCATAGACATCACTTGTCAAGGTCATAAGAAGCAGTACGTTTTGTTGTAATTTTTTGATGGTGAGGGATTCCAAAATACGAAGATGGTTGTCATGCACCACATTGGATTTCATCAACACTGTAGTGTCTTGCCAACTGATGCTGTGTCTGTGCTTTTCGTGGTGCACGGCAATACCATTTCTCTGGTCACCATTGCTAACATCATTGGTGTGTTCTTTAAGACGTGGTAGCGATTGTCCGTGTCTAACCGATAGATACAGCATTGCAATCTTTGCAAGGCAAACAATAAACTACACGTTTCTACGCAAGGGTCTCGGGGTAGGGAACGGAGGGGGGTTACCACATTTTTCGCCTGGGTGACACTTTTCCGCACTAAAATTACATTTTCTGCACTTGCGGCACAAAGGGTGAAGGTCACTGGGGAGTTTTACAACAGGCACAGGCAGCGAAGCTAGCCGACTATGCTTTTAACGAATCCGTTGCTCCTCTTCACTAATTTTGACGTTAATGACAAATGGCTACACGAAAAGAACAGGCACGATGTGACACCATCGGTGCCTAATATAGCGATATGGGTACCAAGATGGCGGCGCTCTCTGTATATGGAAAAGCAGAGCAGCGCACTTGGTGGGAGCTACAGGCACCTTACTTCACAAAAGGCAAATAATTGAATTATTTACTTTAGGCGTCGGAAAGCATAAAATTTGAGATTTTAGCATGCATTAATGAAGGTTAGTATTTTGCAAATACTGTAGTTTGAAATATACTTACCTCAGTTAGCGCAGCGTTCAATCCTGATGACTTCAGAGATTGGAGTACATAGCAGAAATCAGTTACGCTGTGAGATAACGTGGCTAGAACTATCATTTCGTCAACCTGTAAAAAAAAAGTGTTTCCAAGCTGATTGTTAGTATTAGTACCAATAGGGGTGCGCAATTTCAATAATTTGGGTTCGATTCGATTTCAATAGATTTAGGGTAAGATCACCTCGGTTTCGATTAGTATTCGATTTCGAAATTCGATATTTTCTTTTTTGATTTTTAAACTATTTTTTTTTCAATGCGTATCTATAAGGGTTAGCCTTTGAAAAAAATTATCAAGTTTCAGTAATTGCATTCCTGTATGCCTAAACTAATGTTATTCCAATACTTGCGAACTTTAAAATAAAGTTTGAATTGTGTGTTCATTTATTAGGCAAAATTACATTTTGGTATTAACACAAAATTAGAATACAACCTTCCACCTCCCCACCCCACCCCTCTTTTAAATAGCACCATCCTTGGATTTTTTTTAGTCAAATTAATTTCATACAATGTTGCAAGTTTGGCCAATTATTGCCCCTTAGTTGATTGTTAAACTTATACTGGAGTCTAAAACAAAATCTTACTGTTGTAATTTTAGGGCATGTTTTACGGCAATGGCTACACTATTTTAGCAATTGTTAATGTGGTATCGTACATAGTTGCCACATAAAATGCAGAAAAGGCTTTACACATTTTTGACTAAAGTTAATGTTTTACTTGATTCTAAAATTGTAATGTTAAACTTTATTTAAGTGCATTTATTGAATATATTTCACAAAATCGAAAATAATTATCTCGATTTTGATTTGGACGGATTCAATTTGATTTCAACATAATAAAATCAAAATCGAATTGAAGGTTTCGATTTCTGCACAGTTCCTGTACCAACATGGGTTCATTTACACAAATAACCTCTCCCCATTCCCGATAAAACAGTAAAAAACTTACCAATTCTGATATTCAAATACGTTATTAACTTTGTTTCAAGAGCTTTCAAATGGAGTTAAATATAAATCGACAGCTTACACAGTTGACAGTTGATAGATGTAACACTGAAATTGTTCAAGTTTTCTTCTGAACTTGGCAATTTTCGATAGCTTTTACAAATTCACAGGCCATCTTCTCCAAGCCTAGGAGAAGGAACTTGCACGCACTCAAGTTCCACCTCACCAACAAATTTCCTGCATTTCAAAATAGCTCTTCTCCTGTACCATAGCTGGCTTCAAGTCAGCTAACTTGACTGTTGATGCTGCTATCTAGAGTGCAATCTAGACTGCACAAATCGTCATCTCTCAGTGTTTTGCGTCTGGGACTGAAGTGCTGGAGTCACTAACTTGTTAATGTGTTTATACACCGGGTGTTAAATGTTTATGAGTTTAATTAAATTTTCTTGGAGGTGTTGTAGAGCAATTGGTTCTAATGCTTGCAGTTGCATCACAGAAAATCTTTTAATTTTATCACTCGTGTACGTTCCCAGTCTACTTGACGTTTCGCCTTTTTGTGGTGCACTGCCACAAAAAGTGGAAGTGCAGTGCGCCAAGAAAAGATGAAACATCAGATAGACTGGGAACATACACGAGTGATGATAAAATCAAACATTTTTAGTCGAAAGTCGAACAATTTTTGTGAGACGTAATTGAAAGCATTAGAATCGATTGCTATACAGCACTTCCAGGAAAGATCAGTGAAAACTCAAACATTTAACACCCGGCGTATAAACATGTTACCAAGTTAGTGACTCCAGAAATGAGTACAAATCTGGATACATAGTGGAAAAATTTCATCCCGGACACGACAACACTGAGTGACGACAATTTGTGCAGTCACGATTGAAGTTTCGACAGCAGCATCAGCAGCGAAGAGTGTCAACTGAAAACTGGCTGAAGAGGGAAATTCAAACTGGAGAAGAGGGAAATTCAAATAAAGACAGTTTGTTGGCAATGGGGGAATTTAGTGCGTGCAACTGTAGTGGTCGGGCCTGAAGATAGCCTGTTAAAACTATCAAAAATTCGCAAGTTTAAAAGGAAACGTAACAATTTTGGGGTTGGGTCGAAAGAAAGTTTAGATGAAAAAAATACAAAGAGACTCATCAAGCTGACAATTTTGTGTAATACAGCTCAGTTCAAATAAACCTAAGAAATAAGAGTAATGGGTGGCAGCAAGATGATGTAAAATCTTTTTCACGTTAGGCATGACTTATGTTGACTCATTGGACTTTTACCTACTATTATTATCATTGGGAAGCAGTTAACAACCCTTTTACGCATCAAGATTTTGATATAATTTAAATGAACAATATGACAACCCAGCTAAAGATAAACCACCAAACCACAATCTTCAGCACTCTGCACCCTGTTCTCTCAATCTTCAGTTTGGAACAGCCGTAATGATTTTTGACGAATCATGTATTGTAGGCCAAGATGTTATAATTTCCCGTAAATCCTCTTTGCAGCCTGGGTTACTGGTTAAAAGTCAAGCTATTTTGACCCGGCTAGCTACAATTACAGACCTGGCTACAACTAGAAACCTACTTCTACAAATTTAGAAAGGAAATTTACGGGATCAATACATGTAGAACATGTATCTGACATTAAAAAAGGTAAATAGTGTCACATGGATGCTTTTACCATTATGCTTAAATAAACCTAAACATGGCAGTAGCTATTAATAAATAAGTTGTTTTCAAAATCAAGCCATTTTGACCCAGCTACAACTGGAGACTCGGCTACTAATTCAAGAATGGGAAAACACTCGGCTTCAATTAAGGACCCGGTAACAATATTGGATTTACGGTAGCTAAGTGGACATTTTCTTCCAAGGATGGGCAAAAAATGTTTAAGTGTATACCAGTTTTTTTTCCCTTCCGGGAGAAATGCTTTTAAGAAACACACGAATGTGTCGCCCGCTAACGACACATATACTGTTATAAGCATGGCGACCACTAGACACAAATCTAAGGTAGTTTGGTTGTTTTCAGGCGTGGTGTGAGAACATTCGCGCGGGCATCCATGTTCTGCACCCCTCTGAGCAAGTCCTATTAGGAGCCCCTTTGTCTAACGAAGTGATCGTGTCGTGTTTGGATGCCAAGACCGAAATACTTATTACATGTCCGGCAGGCTGTTGCTCTTTCGGCACACTGTATTCTTTCTTCTGACGAACTCCCAGGCCATTTCAAAGCTTGCTTTTCTTTTGCGCTGCTTTCTAAATTGGAAATGCTCAGATAGTATTCAAAGATTCAAAGACTCAAAGATTCAAAGATTCAAAGACAATGTCACTTCTGGCTGCTTTGGAATTAATCCCTAACACAGTTTTCAGCAGTTGCATGGGACTGAAAATCTCTGCCAGGGGCGGCTTCAAACTTTTTATTACCAGCATTCATGGGCTCCTCCTATAGTGCAGCATGACTGGACGAGGAAATTCTTCCAATGTATTAAATAAAGGGATGGGCCTGATCCTTTTCCTTTTTTTTTTTTGGTCACAATCCAGCCAATCACCACCTCCCACCGGCAATGCCCGAAATTCCCAGCACGAGAGGAAAAAGCCAGCTATGCACATTTTGCCCAAGGTTCTCCATGAGCTAGGTGCTACTCACTCTGACAAGGCTTCATACTTGGGGGTTTCCACAAAGGCGCCTGGCTCAATGCAGCTCCCATCACCACAGTTCGGCACTCATCTCGATGATGGGACCTGCCGCATTGTCGTTGCTGTACATCTGAGCTGCCTGATCTATGAATTGCAATGTGTTCATATGGCCCTCCCGTCAACGCCTCGGGCACACACGTTCTCGGCTGCACTTGAGGAGAACTGGGCGTAGAAGTAGCCTACAGGACAAACTATGTTTAATTTCACATTTCAAACTTACTTTCTTCTGGACACATTTCGAAACTCTGTGTGCAAAGGGTTAAAACTCTGCAAGAGCCTGTTTAGGATTTACAGGAAACTATAAAATCAATTTTATGTTAAATAGGATAGCGAGATGTTTTTTGATTTTTTGTAATGTCTTTCATGAACTGGTGATAAATAAAAACTTCTAACCTACATGGAAGACTTTGATGACTTTTGTAAAACAAGGTACCTTTTTTTGCCTTAAGGTAAATCAAATAAATCGTAATTGAAAAAAAAATCAAGGTGGTTTAAATCATCATACTACGCTAACTAAAATGTATTTAAATAATAAACACCTAAATAAAAGACATTGCGCATCTTAACACCTAAATCGAAGATACTTGAGCATCTTAATGGTAAATCAAAGGCATGCGATCATCCTAAGAGATAAATCAAAGGCACTGGAGCATATTAACACCGAAATCAAAGGCACTAAAGTAACTCCAAAATCAAAGGCAATCGAGTAACTTAACACCGAAATCAAACGCACTCGAGTAACTTAACAC
>JAHWFP010093693.1:0-37155 GCA_023313725.1 Lithobius niger | reverse complement strand
TCCAGTATTACGCCGTCTCTAACTTAACGAGAGGGGGATTCCCGGTTATATCCGTGTGTTTTTCTGAGGACTTTTTTTGAGTATATCCACTTTTTTTTGCTGGGATAACAGTGCTTACGTCATCAACTGGCCGCCCTCTCTCCCCCTCGTCACCATCTGGTGACCCCTTTCGCCCCTTCCCTGATTACGTAATACTTGAACGTTCCCAAATGTACACATGGGGAAACAGCATGTGAATCAGATTCACCAAAATTTAGTTCGAAGGGTTCAGACGGTTTAACGAGCGTTAACTCTCCTGGTGATCTGCCCGAAGCCCTAAGGCCATCTCTGTAACATCTCTGTAATGTGTGGTGCAGTGGCAACCCGGACCACTGCACTGTGACTGAGGTTGGCGCTAATGACCATGTAGTCGACGCGCCATTAAGCCTCAATCCCTCCCCCCCCCCCCCTAAGGCCATAATTTAGTTATGCTCTAGTCAATAAAGTCATACGCTAAATAATGAAGAAACGCAATGAATCCAACATCGTACAACTAAGGACGACACGTGAGCAGCAATATAATTACATGAGGGAAATCACGTGTCATCGTGTGTCTGGGAATTCCGGGGCTCACTAGTGGATGGCACGTGAATTTTTTTTTCAGCGTTGTTGCTGCTCCCTTGTCATCCTTACAAATGCAGATTACAAATGCAGATTATGACATTATATCAGTACTTTTTTTCGTTTCAGCACGTCAAATCCTTTAGTAACGCACATGAAACTGAATGAAATCCTAAACCCGCAAACACACGCAAAATAGGCGCCATAAACAGCAAACGCCTACAAAATTGAAAGATTAAAAATACATAACAGAAAATGAACACCTCATTATTCACACGAACTATAGAACAGAAACCATCACACACAGGCCAAAAAAAACTGCCTTAATTAGGCGTCTGCTTGTTTTGCAAATGATAAATGCAAACAAAATGCACATATAACCACTCACACGAAACAGACTTAAAATATAAAACAACAAACACAAACATAAAAAAGCCTGTATAACACACGAATTAAGCGCACAGAAACATTCACACGCACATGCACACGCACAAACATTAAACATTTCAAACACAGACTGCGTTCACTTTCTGACATAACTATTGAGTAAAAACCAGTCCTTTTTCCCTGGAATTGGAGTTCAAATTATAGTTCGTTGCATTCGAGTGAACTCTAATCCGTTTTTATTCGTGTATCCTCACAGCTGTGAGTATGGGGATACTAGCTCTAATGTTTTTTTTCTTTCTAAACGGTGAAGCCGTTTTTTTGTTCAGTTAATATCAGAATTGTTTTTTGTTTCAGCACGTTAAATCTTTTTAGTAAATCTTTTCAGATTTGGTTTCGTTTGTTATCTGTATCCCTACGAAAAGGCCTGAATAAGCTCAGCCACCAACAGGCTTGCTACAGCATACACTAAATTTGGTCTTCACATAACAGCCATTCGAACACGTCTTGTAGACCTTTCCAATGTGCACAGCGTCCTAAACGGTCGAGTTGTCGACACCTAATCATAATTCCAAGCTAGTCGGTGTAAGCCCACCCTGTTCCTGGTGTTTTCTCCGATTTACCCCTTCCAAAACGAAGCGATTTCGTGAAAATAGGACTTTTCGTCCCTGGATTTTACGCCCCCAGAACCTTTCGTTCCCGGCCTATTCGTCCCCTAAAATGCATGCTACCAGAAAGAACCGTAGTGCTTCGAACACACATCTGGCAGTGGTACCTCTGGCAGTACGCAGCCAGGACTACGGTGGGCCGCGCTTTGTGTGGGAATGATAATGAAAAAGTATACGCACTATCAGCACTAATACGTAAGGGTTAAAAACGGAAAGCCAGTAGAGTGCACATAAAATTAAAAAAAAAATTGCGATGGTTCAAAGCAATCCCCACTTCTTTATCGAGCAATGAAAGATACGGCTAAGAAGCCTAAGTCAAGTAAAGGCCGTGTCAGCATGGCTCAGCGGTAGAACTTCGGTCTTTGGTCTCAAAGGTCGTGGGTTCGATTCCCCGCTCAGGCAGTCTGACATACAACTCCAAAAGGCAACGTAAATAGGTTTGCTTCTGTATTTATTCAAGCAAAACACTTTCGAAATCCATAAAAAAGTCAAGAACAGGTCAAGAATTTTCAATGTGGTGTTTTGGTAGACACACTGGCACATGTGATTGGATAGGGAAGGGCTAAAATTACTAGCCCCCCCCCCCCACCAAAAGTAAAAGAATAAAAAACAAAGTGAAAAAGAGAAAAAATAAATAAAATCAGTAATATATTAGTGGCAATCAAAAGTAGTTAACGTGCCTGGTCATATAGTCACTCTGCGATACCAGGCCACGCCTGAAAGCACCGGCATTTTGTGCGAAAACCACGTCTGACGGCAATCCACTCCACACACTCAGCACTCTAGATGAGAAAAAGAACTATCTACAGTTCAACCTGGCCTTAGGTCTATCAATTTTAGAATCCTGTTTTGAGCGTTTTCTGTTTTTGTCAGGCTGGTGTGGAAATGCGCAACTCGGTTTGGTCCCTACACCTCGTGGGTGACACTGACAATGTCGAATCTGTGGCAGTGCAGTGCGCATTCACAAAGTGACTTTGGGGTCAAAAATACTCAGGACCACTGCGTGCCCTAGTTACATTGTGAATTCGTATTTTAAAGAAGCGACCCTAGTTCAAGTCGCATGGGAGATGTAGGAGGAAGTGCACGAGCAACAGTCACATTTTAGTCATCGTAGCTACAGCGAATCAGCACCTATGGCACACAGTCGTTCCGAGTAATTTGAGAGCCCCCACAGTCGCATTGTGAATACGCACTGCATGGATTCGACATTGTCAATGTCGCCCACGAGGTGTAGAGACCAGACCGGGGATGCATATTCCAACAGCGGCCTGACACAAAACGCCCAAAACAGGATTCTGCAATCGCCGGACAGGAAACATTGTCAGACAGTCGTAGCACGGTGCTTCGCGACCTTAACTGTCCTGAAGCAATTGTTGACCATTTCAAATCTCTATCCAGCCAAACACTAAGGTGCTTTATAGATAGGACATAATTGCTTTCCCTCATTCAAGTAGTCCAGGTGTTTATTTGAGGTCCCAATATGGAAAACACTGCATTTCGTGTTTGCCAGCGGGAGCTGCCAATCCTCAAACTAGCGTGTAATCTGATCAAGAGTTGTACCAAATTCCGAACGGTCAAAACTGTCGATAATGGCCTTCTACAGTTTAATCATAAGATTTAATGGTTTAATCCCATGGTTTAATGTCGTCGGCAAATTTGGGCACCACCACATTCTTAACCTGGAGATCAGAAATAAAAATTAGGAAGTGGGTTGGGCCGATTACCGACCCGTGCAGTACTCCACTCGCAACATGTTTACGACAATATTTCTGAAAGTCTGAAAGGTGATTTTCGGTAATATTTCTGAAACGTGGATCGTTGACACTCCGTAAGCAAACGTTTGCGAGTGTTTATCTTGTCAACTAGTCATACGTTTGCTTACGGAGTGTCAACGATCCACGTGGGACGCATCAATTACACCTTAAAGAAGGAATCAGAAGAAGTACAGCGCAAACAGGCGCCCATCGCATGCCATCGCTGCCAAGCTTTATTAATACCTGTAAACACCTGTTTCAAGCCTTTCCGAAACTCATCACTGACAAGCGGCTGCAGCGACTACCTAGTCGCAACTGGTCTTCTGTACACTTTCGGGCCACTTTCGCTCATGCTTCCATTTTTTTCTTTTTTTTTTTCATTTTAACTAATTTTTGGACGCTGAATCTAATGGTGAAAACCGTTTATCTCTAACTAGTATCGTTCGATAGATGATGGGTTCACATGTCAGCCACTGCCAGTCACTTGTGGCCCACTTCTGCTTCATACTTTCGGTTTTTCTTATTAATTTTAACTAATTTTTGGACGCTGACTCTAACGGTGAAATCGTTTTTCTCTATCTGGTACCGTTCTAGCGTTGAATAAGGCGACGGACGGACGGACAAAGTCGTTGCTATAGTCTTGTCAGCACTTTCGGCTGTACAGAAGACTAAAAAACGCTTTGTGGTTGCCATGGAAACGTAGTGATTGACATTACGTCTTCAAACTGATAAAACGTGAAGAGAATCCTATGACGAAATGTATTTTACGCAGATGTGTGAAAAATAAAATCCCTGTAATATTTGAACATGTTCATTTGCTTTTTTTCCGCACATGTCACACAGGACCCCTTTCACATTACATACGTAGCTCAATAAGCCGCTAAGTGGAGTGGAATAGTTACGCAATATCAGCATGCGTGTCTTTTATGCTGTCCTTGTAGCTTTGATCGAAAAGCACCTGCTCTTGACTTTCCTTCAATGATATATTTGACGTATGGCTCGCTATACGCGCTCCAAACCGGACGTTTTTATTGACATTTCGTTGCGTGTCCGAAGGTCAGTGTATACACGTACGGTGTATATACTCATTATATTACTGCATTCTCCCCCCCCCCCCCCCCCCCTTCCCTGCAGCCCTTCTGTTTCCAGTCATCTCGTGCAACTTTGTTGCTATTGACTGCGAACTGTATTTGTCGTACACAGTGTACAGTTCAGTTCAGTTTAAGGTGAAGGTTGGTGGAGTACGACCGTCTCGAGGGTCGTTTCGTGTGGAGTTTTCTGACGTGAAATTATGACGTGATATTGCGTCAAGTGCGGGATTCGTTCCTTGTGTGGCAGTGGATTAAGCCTATTCGTGCTGGGATTATGAGCGTTGATTGTGAATTGAACATCCGTCGGCAGATGCATAAGGTAGTAAGGATTAATTTTCATATATTGCACCGCCCTTAAAAATTAGATGGGGAGGAAAAACCCCCTATCCCCTTTATACACCTTTATACGCCCTTTATGCACCCTATCTTTTACTGCTTACGCTTCACTTCTGACACGCAAGCCTCTGTTAATATTGATCATGATCTTTTATTGATTGGACAGTGATTTATTGAGCACCTATACCAAGCGCCATGGCTGTTTGCTGTGACGTGCCTATCAGGTGACTGGGCTAGTCCAATCAGACGGCCAAACAGCCGTTGTTCTCGTTCGACATTGGCTAACTCATGGTGACGTCACGGCAAACAGCCATTGCGCATGGTTTATACTTACCCTAAAAGTAACTAAACGCAATTATGTGATTGTTTCTTTCAAGGAGAGAAGCGAAACAGTTGTTGGCATTTAAAAAATTCAAAAGATATCCGTGTTGGCTAATGAACTTCACCATGTGGATTATGGTGCAGTAAAAATTACTTTTCGCGAGTCTCATAATAGCGTGGGCGTCGGAAACGACTTTTAGCATCGCCATCACACACAGAATCTCATCACTCTTAGGTGATGTCTGAAAGGTTCCACAAGGGGCTTCTTGTTGAGCATTGTTTGACAGGCGGGCAAATTAGCTAAAAAAAATAAAATTTGTGGGTAGAGTTTGACTTCGAAAATGGCATTTTTATTTTGGTCCTTAACTGTTCTGCACGTTATCGAGCCAATTTCTTGCAAGTTCTATCTTCTTTGTGAGCATCTAATGAGATAATGCTAAAATTAAATTCCAAATCAGTCAAAGAAATTTTATGTTAAACAGTGCTATAAATTTAAAGCCCCTTTGGCAACTCAAGACATCATCTCGGAGTGATGACATTTTTTGTGTGTAAAATAGTAACACTAATGGTTAACCTTTCCACACCCAAGCTAGTAGGAATTCCGAAAAAAAATGTGTTTCACTGCGCCCTAAGTTGGATATGATTGCTTATCGGTCAAAAACGTTAACGAAGTCGCTGTCTTGGTGTCGCCTGTGATAGTATGCTATACTGGAATCTGACTGGTGCAGTTAACAGTAGAGTACGATGACGTTTACAAAATGTACTGTCTTAGGAGCATGTAAATTTCACTGAGCACGCTAAAAATGTTTTATTTTGCTGTGGAATAGTCATATTTGCTGCGCTGTATCAGACTTCCATGACTGCCTCTCATTCTATTGTCAAGCTCCAAAAGCAGTAAGGGCGTCCAAAAAAACAAAAAAAACAACATGATTATTCAGTTGAAATATTTCAACAGCTAGCCATCCTGTCAATGCGCCATTTTGTACGTTGATACAATTTAATTAGTTTTCGCAGGAATAACAGTCGTAATAACTAAGACACGGCGCTGATCGTGAAAAATTAATTCAATTAAATTTAAAATTTACACAACACAGTTTACACTTTTTACAATGGATAACGTACAACATGCAACATGTTCACAGCTATTCAGTCACCCATTCAGCGATTACATTGAAAACATGGCCACTGCCAGCTTTAGCGTTTTAATTGTAGGTGCACGGGTAGCTGCGAGGACTGGGGCGTCAGATTCGATAGGTGGCTTGATCAAAGCTGCACGTCTCTGGCTTCTTACAGACCCGGGTTCGATCCTCGCGAAGGGAAGGGTGTATGCAAGCGTACGGGTTTGTCTCCAGTTGTTTCCCGCCAGGGTTCCCTCCGGGTACTCCGGTTTCCTCCCTCTTGCGGCAAAAATCAACTGTTCCTGATGTGGTAAAACATTCCACTTAACGTCTGCATGTTGCCCCCAGTATCAACTCGTTTACTGACAACAACCGTACTAGGATTGAATCAAGCACATTCATCTTAAAGTTGCTAAAGAAAGGCTGCATAAAATGTAGTTATCCATCATTGTTATCACGAGTAGAATTTTGAGTCGGTTAAAGCCCTCAACTTTAAGCTAATTGGAAACAATAAAACGGCATTAACCTTTACCTGTGTATCTTGTTTCATCACGTTTCTTCTGATTGTGAATCTATTACCTTTTTGAGTTTCATGTTTTTGTTTTAGTTGACGACGAGTAAGCTTGACTCGTTGGCTTTAGTCACTGGTATTTAGTTGGAGTTTAATGTATTACATTTTGCGTATGGTTGCTCACACACAACACACGGGGAATAAATAGCGCTTGTTGGATGCGAACACATATTGCATTTTCAGCTGTGCCCAGGGGCTTACTGGGATGGCCATTTAGGCCGAGAAATGGTTAACGTGGGCCCCTCTCTTGTGGCATTTCGTAGAAATCAGTCATCAGGATAAAATGTCAATACGCCACCGACAGGCCCTCGGAGCATAGGCCCCACAGGAAATTTCCCGTTTTCCCGTATGGCCAGTACGCCCCTGCCTGTGCCATTTGCCTGGCTAAACAAAATTACTCAACTAGATGCCGTCCAGCAGGAAGCCATGTTGTCACACTACCACAGTAATTGATGATTTACTTTGTGAGTAGAAGAGATTCCGGGTACTAAGGTGCTTTCTGAGCAGGCTAAACAAACTGACACTGGCTGACATTTGCAAGCAACGAATATTTAATTTTCGGCTACTAATTGCGTCTTGTTCACCTATAAAGTACAAAATACAATGAGGATGATTTCAATACAGCGAACTGAAGGCATTGTACAGAATACTTACAATAAGAACGATAAAAAAGTTAAAAAACAACTTAGGATCGTGGTCTTGAACTGAACAGAATCCTCAACAAATATGCCACAAATGGGTATCCCCCTAATCTGGTACATTATTCGATCAAATAACTGTTTGACGTGATTTAAAGAATGAGCCAAAAGTCTTCCCGGTGAACACTTTACCTCCACCCCCCGATATCCCCTACTCCTAACCCCATTGGATTGGACATGCATTCCTTTCCTAACCGGCATTAAGTCAGGAGATTTACAGAATTTTCTTAAAACCTGAAATCAGAGTCATTACAAAACCCACTGACACCAACTCCATTCTTGTCTGCCACCCCGCCTCCCCTCAAGTTGAACCCTATCACGATCAACAGCACCAATGACTTCGTCATTCCGGTGCAAACATACCCATCTACAATACTTCTCAAGATTTGCTAGCCCAAAGCGGATATAAGGCCTGCTGGAAAAGTGGTATACTGTATTAGGTTCCACCAGACATGTACGGTCATTTATGTAGTCTGATCTAACAGACCGCGTGGGGTTCCGTAGCTTGACCACGGTGAAGCCTTACGTAAGTGATGAGAAATACGCTATTGCAAAGTACACCATTGCTTCCCACCACAACATTCTTGTTAACGAAACTGCAATTCTACACTATAAATCCATTGAGAAAATACGACTCCAGCTACAAGCATACATAACAGCCATCTATTAAAACCAGTTTCTCAAGGCAAAAGTTTCCCCATCATGATAAGGTGCAAGAAATTGTATGATCAACTTCCGGTTAATTTGTAATGACATGTGGAGTGACATCACTTTCCAAGATGGCGGCCCTCCAACATTTTCACAGGGCTTGTCCCTCTTGTTTTTAACTTTTTAGGATTTTTATTCTAAGTATTCTGTGTACACTACCTCAGTTCATTGTTTTGAAATCATCTTCATTGTATTTTGTACTTTTATAGGTGAACAATACTCAACTTAGTAGGCTAAAATTAAATAGTTGTTGCTTGGAAATGTCATTGTGAATTTGTTCAGCCTGGTCATGACGCAACTTATTGCATGACCACATACCCCGCTTCGTGTCGTATTGGCGTTTGTTCTAGTTGGGGGCCAGAGTCTGATAGCTCAGAGTTTTGTGTCACCATGTCGAGAACATTTCGTTTGTTACTTATCTTTACTACTAACCTACATAGTAACTGAGCAGTTTCGTAAACTCGTCCAACAACTCATCACTGAAGCTCCACCTCATCAAAGCTGCTCCTAAGAGCACGGTGAATTTTCCGATGCCTCAGTGTGACGCCACCACTGACACATCTCACTTATCGACTGCAGGTGGTGGCTTTTGCGCTGAAGCCACCTACTGAAGATGGTGGGCCTGCTGTTGTTCTTCACTAGGATTATTTACGTAAACGTAATTATCATTTGGTAAATATAGTAGTCACGCAGTATCCCCACTGAGCTAAAAAAAAAGGTAACAGGTCACTCGACCATAAATAATAAATATATATCTCAGCCAGTATTTAACGTAAAACTGCTTAGCAACGCCCTTGACAACGCAAGAGTGATTAGTGAGCATTGGTGGTGAGCATGTGTCCTTAAAAAACTTGTGTTGTGACATTGGCCTCCATTTTGCTCATCGATGCATTCAGCTGGTATGTTCCAAACGATCGAAGCATGACGTCACATTTGATGAAATCGGTCGCTGAAATCTTTGGTTAGCTAATGGAAGTGCTCATTGCCGGCCGCTTGCCCTTTATCACTGCTGCTGTTAAAGAATAGACACGCTCGCCCTATTTCATTGCTGCCGTGCAAAGAATGAACATACCATGCCTTTACTTCCTACTTGGACTCCAAATTAGTACTCCGCTAGGCCATGTGATACCATAGTTGCTGACGATGTTATCATCATGCTGCGTTACATTCGACCACTGCGTGTTGCTTTGGGTATGAACAATTAGCGCCTGCTATAACTAAGTAAGGTGATTGCTCCAAGTTGAAACTATTGTACTGTTCAGCTTTAAGTTTATGTTCTATCAACTGATGGGGGACGGATATTAAGGCGGTGTTGCGACAGAATGCCAGTCGTCAAAATGCCACGACGTCAAAATGCCACTGTCAAAATGCCACCGAACAAAATGCCACCCTCTACCGACAAAATACAACTTCAAACATTATTATTGATCTTTTTACAAAAAAAAAAGTCGCAGTGACATCGTCTCGTTTAAGCTCTGATTTCTGTGCCAACTTTTTTTTTAGTGGGCTGCTGTTTATATTGCACGATAGACCTTCCATTATTCCATGACGTCAACTTGGCAGAATCCACCTTGACTGGTTGTCACCTGGGCAGAGTCCACCTTGACAGGTTGTATATTTGCATGTCCTGGGTCCGTGGCTAGCGTCACTTCGTCAGGTGTTAAAAGGATGGCAGGACAAGAATTAATTATGAGCAACAAAGGTTTTCATAGTAGCAGAGAACTGTAAACCTATCCAATTTACACCACTATTCTCGACGTGTAGTTTAAAATTTAGCATCATGATGACCTTGAAGGAACATTCCAAGGTCATTTAAACTAGCATAATTACATGTCCCCCGACCCATAGCATATGTATGTACATTTTAGTGGTTCTCCTCTTAGTATATGGAATGGCAATAGCTTCTCCAGATTTTTACACCACTCAGTATGTGACTTTAAAAAAAAATGTTAAATAGACCACTTGTGAGGGTGGACTCTGCTGAGGTGACAAGCCGTCAAGGTTTGTACATTGTAACTGTGTTTATGCATTGCAGCTTTTTAAAAAGATCAGTAAACAAATTGTGGCATTTTGGCGGTAGAGGGAGGCATTTTGTCCGGTGGCATTTTATCCGGTGGCATTTTGACGAGTGGCATTCTGTCGGTGATTCATTAAGGATAAGATGGTTAAGGATAAGATATTAAGATAAGGATAAGGATATTAAGATGGTTAGGCATTGATGGATGGAAATGAGTGAAGTAATCTCGGTACTTGATGGGTCAGGGATTTACTTGTCGTTAATAGGTTGCCCGATGTACACTGTGGGCAATGAACTTGGCCTGATAATGAGTTAAATTGGAGCAATGAGTTAATTTGGAATGCTAATGAATTGGCCAAAAATTAACATCTGACCGATTGAAGCTTGTTAGTCAGAATATGGAATGGGGGTTCATATGTTTATAAGAGTCAGGTCGAACACATTGTTGTGTTGTAATGTGAGCACGGGTACACTTCATTACAACTGACGATTAGCACGTTGCTTAGGTTACAGTTCATCTAGTTCTAGGCTTCTGGTCCTGATGACTGTGGATTGAATGCCAGATGTGGATGTTCCTTGGGCAGAAAACCTTGGACTGTTCAGATGGTTATAGCAACCCAAAGTTCCGTTATGTTAATTTGATAAGGTTAAGGGACTTGATGGTGGTCAATCACCACAATATTAAATTGATTTTGCACTATAGCGTCCTCAGAACATGTCCTAAATGCACTGCACGTATGTTGTGACTAGCCCGTGTGTCGTCCGTGTGACGTGATTACGCTTGTGTATTATAGTAATCACGTCTAAGTACTTTCAAAATATTTTGGCACGGTTCCTCTGTGTTTCGAAATCGAAAGTAATTTCGTAACGGGAACTGGATCCCAACTAAATGATGCAGAATAAGTACTTAATTCAGAATTTATTTTTTTGGCATAGTTAGTAATGTTTTTACATACGAATACGAAAATAATGGTAATCCTTGTAATACGTATGGATTTAAATTGTTTTGCTTGATTTAGCAATGTTTATGCTTCACGATGGACCACTTTAAAACTGGCATGACGTCTTCGTTTACGCTCCCGATTCCTCCCTGCCATCAAAATGGAAACGACAAGAAACTAAAAAGAAACTACTGCGTTATTTTCCTCGAATCAAGTGCTACAGGGTTTAACATAAAATCCTGGCTACGGCCCTGGAGACAGACAATGCGTGAAGCAGTTTAGAAACGAACGAACCAGTTATCATTCACGAACCAGATATCTTTCGAAAAAAAATGCAGCTGTTACCTTGCTGCCTTCAGGAAACAAACTGCTTTTTTCTTTTTTTCAATAGTTCAGTTGTGTGAATTTTTCAAAATCGTTGTGGTATTTTTATTCACCGAGAGTAGAAGATAAAATTTCCCAATGAATACGTAATTTCTTCCCTTTTTATTTTCTTGTGACTTCAGGAAGAATGTTTAAATAATTATAATAATAATATTAAATAATTATTTTCTTAATTCGTTAAGTTTCATTTCCCAGCTTATCCAAACGTATAGTGAAAGCTTTGGTTTCTTATATTTTAAAGGCAAATGCATCCCTGTTGGCTTTCCTGCACGACTCAGTTTTGCGATATTTGTTCAAACTTATGTCAATGTCGCCAACATTGTCATTTCTTGTTTTTTTTTTCTTTCATGAGAGATGATTTTGCGACATTAACTCTTTGCAAAAGCTATTCTCAACGGGTTGCACGACATGCCAGAAGGGTTTATGTGCCTTTTAAGTTCGTTTTTATAATGTTTATTTTCCCCTACCTATATTTAAAAGTGTTACAAACTTCTGGAACCCGTGAAAGGCGATCCTCGTTCGTATTTTTAACTGTTCTTAATAAAAATTACAATTTTTTTTTTTTTTAATTACAGAGAAAATATGGCGCTGGCTCGCGGTTGAAAAAAAGTTCTGGCAAAAAGACCTCATCATCAAAGGTAAGCAAAACGATGGAAATTGGGAAATATGACGACAGAATAGAAACCTGACAGAAAATGAGTTGACTAAGTCTGTAATGAAAGTGTGGGATGGTCTACATTGCTACATACATAATTAATAACATTTTCTTTGTTAGTTCAATGTTGTCGATATTGATGTCCATCACAAAAAAAGGCAGGAGGTTTCTTCTTTGTCGTTTCTACAATTTCTAAAACGTCCATCACGTAACCGAAAATTTTTAGATTTATAGAGGAAAAATGCAATCACTCCACGCCCTAATTATTTTATTTTACTATGCAATTTTACTATGACTTTTGATTAATTATGCAATGGATCCTGCTAGCTGCTGTGAAATAAATAGACACCACAAATCGCAGTAAATAACATTAAGGAAAATTGCAATCAGCCATAGCCATCAGCGAAAATTATACACTAGCAATAATGTAGTTCAATAAGCCCCCTTTATGCACTTACGTTTCGTCAGAGTGGCATGACCCGGATTCGAACCGTTTACCCAGTTCGCCCCCAGATCAGTTGCATAGCGCCTTAACCGCTATGGCCACATCCTCCACTGGTGGCGAACTGGGTAGCCGGTTCGAATCCGGGTCATGCCACTCCGACGAAATGTAAGTGCATGATGGTGGCTTCGTCAACTACGTTATTTCTAGTGTGTAATTTTCGTTGATAACTGCTGTGAAGGCACGCCGAAAAGGGGAATCTCCCCCATCCTCCACCCCGTGCACCCATTAATACTTAATCGTGTTTCATTCTTTTGTTATTGCACCCAACCTGCTACCCGACTTCTGTTCCTACTTAAGGGTACGTGCACAGTAGCCACCGATTCCGATTTTCACTATCGGCGTTGATTGGTGCTAGGAATGGTACTTTGTAATGAAGTTTGTTGGGAACTTGGTTTCAGATTTTACCTTGTGCGTCACAACATGACTGAGGGAAAAGGGAGAGTCGGAAGCTTTAGAAGGTTGGGAGCTAAAATGGGGACGAAATTTTGATCCAAAACCTAACGCTCAAAGCTTCCATAAACCATATATGGTGGAATAATGTTACCCAAAGTAGTGGTTCAGATCATGGTTGATTTATTGGTACGCCTGTATTGTGGGTTCGGGTCACAAATGGGTTCAAGAGGAATGAACTTTCGGCTTGTTTAGGATTTGGGTAAACGTTACTTGAACAGAAGTTTAAATGGTTATTAATGGAAAATGTATAGGCTTTAAAAGGGTCGGGATGCTGCTCACGCTAGCATTGGTTAAGTCTGGGTTGAGTTGAAGTTGGGGCGAGGGTGACGGGAGGATATTCTAAGTAAACGGCCTAAAAGACATCCAGAAATGACGATTGATGCGCGTGTGCGGTCGGTTGGTTGGATCAGGAGGAAAGTGAAGTTAAAAGCTGAAAATTCAAGCCAAACATCCGTCAAGCACGAGAGGCTACAAAATAGACTGCTCAAAAAATGTCAAACATAACAGTGTTTCATTGTTAAAAACAAAGGAGGAAAATGAAACACAAAGCCTTCGTCTGTCTTTTTTTTTTTCTAAATTGCGTGCCTCACTCACCCCTGCCACACTCGGTGCGACTAAACATATAAATAACATCAGAAACCGCAACCCAAAACTTGTCCAGCCAGAGATAATTTCCATTTACTAATGTTCTGGTCGAAATCAGGTTTTCTTATTGTGCTCTCGTCTCACAGTATAGCGTCGGTCTCACTATGGCTGTGAGTACCGTTTTAACATGTTTTTATTTTTTTTTAATAAATTAATAAGCGTCTGCGCAGGTTTTCGTTATGATTTTCTGATCCATAACGACGAAAGGATTCGACAGGTAGGGGAATTGGCCGATAGCATGAAAAGTAGCTACTCAATTCTAAAATCTAATCGTCCTTGCTTGTTTTCATCCACCTCATCTTTCTGTCCAATTTGATATTCTTTCTACAATGGCCTTCGTTTTTACTTGCTGGTGTTTGTCATACTCTTTTTTCTGCCGGCTCTGGCTACATCATGTTAGGGGCATAAGCACAGTGTTAAATGCGCTGTTTAGGAAAAGCAAACAAAACTAGACAGGCATACTGGAAAGACAAGATAGAACACAGTCATGTTACTAAGGAGGTTATGCACTAACCTCCACATTACTTTCTCCGTTCCGCATGAACAAACAGTTCTAGATCACAGCATTTGTTTCAAGTACAGGACATTAGTAAAACTAGGGTCCATGAGTTTAAATTGGTTGTTCGTAGGTCAAACTTGGACTGCCGTAAGGTCTATTTCAGTAATAGGGTGCAGGTAAAGCTTGGAATGCGTTGCCCGATGATGTCGTCAGTGTCTCGTTCTTAACTTTGTTTGAAAACAGGCTGGGATCATTAGACCCTTTCTCAGCTTCTGTTGATTTACCGGTAAATGTGGGCAAACGACATCCCAATTATCTAAGTCCGAAAGGTTTTTTCTGTGAATTAATCTTGTAAGTTCGGGCCGCACAGAAGTGGACCCCTGTCCCTGTTCTTTCCCTCCCGCATTTTTTATGGGATGAAGTTTTTTTTATAATTATTTATTACATCCGAAAGAATGAACGGCATACATATGACCACAGTTTAACTTTTAAAACAAAGTACAAAACGAAAGACTGAACTCCTCTCCTAAGTGTCTGGTCTCCTGATTCCCAGCATCAAGATCACCCAAGATTCCGAGGTGAAGGCTGCACACTATTTGCTTCTTATACAGTCCACTACTACCCAGCATTCAAAGTGGAAGAATTTGCATATTAACTCCATTATAAAATTATTTTTAATTTGAGAATGCTCTAATGTTTAAGCTCTTCCAGCCTCATTCATCCTTCATAATAAATTTAGTAAAAAGGATAAATAATATTTTATCAACATATTAAAAAGACACATGTTCGGGAACAAAAATACGGAGAATGTCAACGGCAGTAGGTGCACGTTAATGAGTGCGTAAAATGACCTCCTGAAATGGAGCTTCACACCAGCTCAGGTGATGGCTACTGCGAACTTTGATGCTGATCTTGTAACGGGCTGGAAGGCTACATAAAGACATCCTGGGGAACCTGACGAAAAATAACAAAATGGGCGAGCAAGCAAATTAGACAGAAGCAACTCTTAAAGCTGGGGAACTATGGGCTTAAGTTAGGGTTGGGAAAATAGGCTGGTTGCTTAAGTTAGGGTTGGGAAAATAGGCTGGTTTTGGTTGGGGGAACATTTAGGCTAAAGGCCCCATTGCTGGCCCCAGTGCCTAAATACGATTTGGTAATCCCTAACAACCCCCAAATTAACAAAGGTACTATGAGTAAAGAAAGTTCTAGAAGGTTCTAGAAGCAGGAACCGGAAATTAAATTACAAGACATAGATATTGTAACGTATGGAAGATTAGCTACATAAGACTTGTAAGATTGGCCATTGGCCCCAGCAAACATGCAAGTACAAGAATTGCGACAGGACCAGTGAGCAGCCGTTACAATAACACTCAGTCTGCGCAGTAGTGAAGCCTATATTTATAGTGTCCATAGTTCACTGAATGCAGGCATGTGTTCTTTCAGCGCATATTGGCTGAACAGTGTACTCTTCGGAATTCTCTTGCGTTATCTTTGCTGTAAAGATTCACACTCTGCCGAAATTGAAAGAAGACGAGTCGATAGAAGGATTTTTCGACTCGTCAGTGATAGACAAAATCAACTTGTCAGTGATACACAAGTTGACGTTGTCTATCACTGATAGACAACGTCAACTTCACACTGTATACATTTTACGTGATTTACCAAACAGTGCCACACACGTTCAAATTCAAATGTACAAGTTTTTTTGTTTAATGTCGCAAATTTAGAATAGTTGCACTTTCACTGCGCTGAAGGTCCAAACCAGTGGGTAGGCCCGTTTACCAGTTGTTTTGATATCTATATATTAGGGATGGGTCGGTTTCATTTTTTTGACTTCGGTTCCGGTTTCGGTTTTCACGCACACAAAACCGCGGTTTCGGTTTCGGTATCGGTTTTTGCCACCATCCACCCAAACCAGCTATTTCTAGTTTGGTTTCTTGTAACATTAGTATTACTATAGCTTCTACCTCACTCCTGCTTCACTAATAGCAGCGTCGTAGACCATGGGTCTAGATGTGGCACCATTTTCCTCTACTATTTTCTTTTTAATGACTGTCATTTATACGTACAAAAGGATAATTATTAAAAAAAAATTAGGAAAACAGATCAATTTTTGATTTTTCGAACACCGTACAAAAAACCGACACAAAATCCGAATCGGTTTCGGTTACCGACCCACCCCTACTATATATATAATACGCTTAGGTTGGGCAAGCAAATTCATCATTATTATGCACGGGAGGGGAGCAGGAATAGGGATATTCAGACCACACATTAGGAGAATCCGCGTCCGGGGGGAGGGGGGGCAGGCAGTGCGGGACGGGAAAGGGGTTACCAGGGGGGGATGGGGGAAATCTGACCAGACTATGGCAGAATGTAAGTGGGTAGGCCGCAGGGGAGTCCGGAGAAGGAGGCAGGGGGCAGGCGGTGCCCTTTTTATTCCATACTGCCCACGACAGTATTTCGCTCAGATATGCGGGAACTGGCTAGACCGGCGTATGTTACGCCGGGGGGGGGGGGGAACTAGTAGTAATAAAATGACATCCACTGCACAGTTAAATTAGTTGCTGATGTCACCCATCCAATTGGTCCCCCTCGCCCTCCCCCTTTGGGCAGCCACCTCATCCCCCCCTCCCTGGGTCTTCCGAATGGAGCCTTTCCCACGCCAAGGAGGTTCTTATCTCTCGCTCAACAAGGAATTATTTCTTTTTCAATCTTTTTCTCCCAGTCACGTTTCGCTTTGACAGCTTTCGCGTCTCGACTCTGGTTTTCTCGGATTTCCTACCATTTTTCGTCTGCGCGCATGCGTGGGCTGGTTGGGTCGATTTTGTTATTCGTTCGGTTATTGATCTCCTACTCCGTTCAATCGATGGGGCAATGGCGGAGGGGAGAAAAGGAGAGGATAAGGTGACCAGAAGAGCGACAGGGGAAGGGGGGTGGGGGTTTCTGCGGCAGTGGCCAAGTTGAGTGTGGATCAGCGTCATCAGCCGACATTCCGGCCAAGGGAATTTAGCAGACAGGCTGGCGACTGCTGACCAACGATAACAAAACATGGATGGGCATTGGAGGAAAACGCGTTTCGAATCAGGAACACAATTTTTTTTTTTTTTTTTGCTTTTTGTCGATGAACAATGAGACGACGAGACTACTCGACTGGATGAGAATGTTGTGTGTCGGTTTGAAAAAAGATCAAGCTTTGAAATTTTGCCCCCATTTCCTTCATATTCTGCGAGATATTCTGTGATAAGGGAGATAATGCATTAAGAGACGATCTGGGCCGATACTTCCTATGATTCCACCATTGTGGTGCAGGAAATCACAAATACGCGACAAGAAGTAAGCCGCCGCGTAAAAAAATTGTCCCAATTTTAAGCATCATTCCGAGGCAGAAGAACGTTAATAGAGCAGAGACTGCTGACCAACGATAACAAAACATGGAGGAAAACACGTTTCGAATAAGGAACACGATTTTTTTGGTGGGATTTATGGTCGATGAACGATGAGACGAGACTCCTCGACTGGATGAGGATGTTGTGTATCGGTTTGAAAAAAGATAAGCTTTGAAATTTTGCCCCATTTCCTTCATATTTTGTGATAAGGGAGATAAGCATTAAGAGACCATCTGGGCCGATACTTCCTATGATTCCACAAAAAATGCAGGAAGTGACAAATACGCGACAGGAAGTAAACTGTCGCACAAACAAAATAGTCCCAGCTTAAGTATCATTGCGAGGAAGACTATGAGTGACAATAAAGCCAATTAAACGCCATACTGTCTGCGAGGGTAGTATCTGGAGAGATAGCTACAAGGGGCACCAGATTAAAATGGAGGGGAAAACAACGGCACGTCTAGTCAAGCGTGTGTTGTGAGAGCGGATTTCTTAGGCCTTAAAAACGTTGTTTTCTCCGATCTCTTACGCCGCGAGGTTGCAAATCGGAAAATAAAAGATTCCACTTGCTAAAAATTTTAGCAACTGCCAGTAAATCTGAAAAAAAAATCGAAAACGCGTTTTAGGCCTTAGAAGTCCGCTCTAACAGCATTAGTTTCAGTAAGACGCACTTCTTTTTCCTCTCCATGTTTATCCAGTGCCCCTTGCAGCTAGCCCAATTACTGTCTCGAGCATATAAAGGGTTATATATAATTGACGTTATTGTCACTGTTTTATACTGACACTCATGAACGTGCATACGTGTCGGTGTCACTTTGGTCCTTTGGCCGCGTCTTGTGCCCTTCTGTTAGTAACAATGCTGAAATAACGAAACGAACAATGTAAAAAGAATGTTTTAACTGTAAAAAGACGTTTTTAAAACATCGTTGTGTTAAGTATTGTTGGTTTTATACCTGCTATCGAACTACCACCCGACATGGTCCATCAAACGAGCTTGGGTAGTCATAAGGCTTAAGTCTTTCGATGTTGTGAAATGGGATTGTGACGTTGCAGTAATGCATTATTTTTTCACGCTGTTGTTTCAAATACTTACCATTAAAATTAACGTTATCTACTGCAAACTTGCGTTACTGTATTCGCCAATGCGCTGTTAAAAGTAATTCAATAAACAAAACAATAAGGGGGGGGGGGTGCCGTAACAGAGTTATATTGAATCTTACTACATCTGTCCAGGTAGGGGGTTTAAGCCTAACTCCATCGCGGCAAATTCGGCGTTCATACGATAATAAACGTACGTACGTGGTCTGAGTTCATTCTAGCATTAACGCAATGCCTTTACTCTCATTAATTTAGAAATTTAGTTTTTTAGGGTACTAGATTGTTTAGTTTGCTTTATGTATGAAACCGTTAGTTAAATTTGGTGTAGAATAACCCACGATTCAAGGTGATGAAACACTGATTTCCTTGATTTTAGATCGTAATTTTTCTGCTATAAATTGACTAAGGTTTTAGTCAATTTCTAGCAGAAAAATTACGATCTGAAATGCTTTAAGGTCAGAAATCGTACAAATTATCTAATGACAGCCCTCGGGCTGTAACTAAGATATTTCACTTTTTCTGATCTTAAAACATTTCAGGGAGGGTGGGCCGTAGTTTTGACAGGGCTGCTATTAGACGATTTACTATATTTTATTGTGTCATTGTTTCAAATAATTACCACACACAAAAAAAACCCACAAAATTCAACTTCATTTACTAAGTGGCTTTACAAGCTTGCGTTATATGCGTTATTTTCTCGCGTCATTGTTTCAAATAATCACCACTACAGTCAACGTTCATCTACTAAGCGGCTCTCCAAGTTTGTGGTCTTGCTGTCAACAATCTGTGAGGGGCCAAGAGAGTGGACGATAAGTTTCAAGACAAGGCTCAATTCTTATTCACCTCTTACTGCATATGTAGGGGAGTATGCACATTGCATCACACAATATTAGGCATCGGTAACCGACCATGGGTTTAACTCCAGAGAGAAAACTTGCTAGTTGC
Organism: Lithobius niger; assembly: GCA_023313725.1. Lineage (NCBI taxonomy): Eukaryota > Metazoa > Arthropoda > Chilopoda > Lithobiomorpha > Lithobiidae > Lithobius > Lithobius niger. Next base: position 17,375 of record JAHWFP010093693.1, on the reverse strand, counting down.
CTATCCAACACCAACTTGCCATCCGTCGGTCAGGCACCCGTATTTATACGAGTCGAGAACAATGGATGTTGCCTAAGGTATTATATCACGTGACTGACTGGCAGGTGCGAGCCAGTTCCAACTGGTTGAACAATGGGACATACTCACTACCCGGCTGTTGGCGCAAAGTGGAGCTTTTCGTGCGCCTTACTGTACGTGAATAGCCGTTACATATCCCCCACTATCTCAAGCCTGCCAAAAAGTTCCAAAAAAGTGTTATATATAAGTTTTCAGCAATAATTAAACGAATGTTTTGTAGGTTTGGTTCTGTCCTGTCGCCCGCCCCCCCCCTTTCCCAATGTTTTTGTTCCCTCTTGAGTCAGTCTGCTGGGGCTTCGACCCCATATCTTCTTTCGCCACTCGACATGTTTGTTCCTTGGGATTCTGGAAAAGATGGAGAGAGAGTATGTTTGCTTCCTCCTTCCTTACTGCTTTCCCGTTCGTTTCTTAATGGAAGATGAAGGAACTGGAAAAGAAGTAGTTTTGCTTGCTATCGATGAACAAAAGACCTCACTTTTCTCGCCCGCCGTCTCGTTTATTCCGTGGCAACGTCACAGGAGGGCGTGTCTGTTCGTTGTTGGAATGGAGGACTTGGGCCAAGACAACGATACTTCAAATCTATAGTTAGTTCCACTCAAAACCAGGTGTCTCCCAAGCGATACTTTCGTAAAAATGAGTGGCACGAGACAAATCAGCAAAATAAATTCACACACTGGAATGCGATGAATGCACTGCTTCGACGCCTAATTATGTCATAAAAATGACTGTATACCATACGAATTTCATCAATTATTATCAAATTCAAGTCCATTTTTGAACAAAAATAATACGTAAACATTAAATCAAATGTTAATAAGATGAATCAGGAGTAATTTAATGAAAATGTATGCATGCTTGTATTATTATTGTAATGGCATTATTATTATTATATTCATATAATTATTGTTATTGTATTATAAATTTATGTTAAAATATTATGCTAGCTCCAATGTTATCACTGTTATTACCATGTGAATCTATTTTTTTTTTTTTTTGTTGAAAAACAAGCTATAGTTGTATTTCAATCAAGTGCACAAACTGTATCAAGTGATAAAAGTGCGTGAAGATCGTTGATTTTAGCTGACTACTGACTACTATATCCACCCAAAACCAAAACTGGTAGAAAAACCCGCCATGTTTCCAAAAACGGTCGGCCTTTAAAGGTAGTGATATCATTCCACCAAGGAAAGGCCGCCAAGGTTAATCCTATTAGCCAAGTTAATCGCACATACTAATAGTTCGAAAGTTAAATGAAAACTAGAAGATTGCTACTAGCGGTAGCAATCTTCAAGTTTTCATTAAACGTCCAAAGTATTATTAGCGATTAACTTGGCTAATAGGATTAACCTTGGCGGCCTTTCCTTGGTGGAATGATATCACTACCTTCAAAGGCCGACCGTTTTTGGAAACTTGGCGGGTTTTTCTACCAGTTTTGGTTTTGGGTGGATATTCAACTTTCATAGGACTGTGAACGTACATAAGGTTACACCGTCTGTTTAGGATGCTTCAATCTCATTTTTGCACACACTGACTAACAATCGCTGATTTCGTTCGCTTCGCTCACTCAATCAGCGCATCCCCTTCAGTCGTTTTGTTTATCCCTGCAACTCCCCCTTAATTTTTCAAGATTTCGTTCACATTTAGTCATGCAGAAACCCCCGAAGGTCTCTGTTGCTAACACAGCAGAACGCGAAGCATTTTGTTTTTTGGGTTATTAAAAAAAAAAAAAATCTTAGCTCGTGTATGCTCGTATTGTTGCGTAGCCATCATCTAACGTGCATCCCTTTATTCTTACGCAATCCACGGCAACGTTAATGTTTCTTTATTTTGTCCTTCGTTACAGTTCAGTTTTTAGTTCGTTCAGGCTTTTACAATAAACCTAAGCACCAGTCGTGATTGTTCAAGCCATTGTTGCTTAAAATCTTTGGTTGCAACTTGGAAAAGAAACGAAATTTAAATTCTCCGGTGGCAAATTTCAAAACCCTCCCACGCATTTGTCCTGACCCCTACAACCCCTAAACCAACAAAAGGACCATCCTCAAATCACCATGCATCCGTGTGCAAAAATTCAGCTACGTAGGTCTTCGCAATTTTGCGCTAGCCATGAGCAAAAAGTCTATGGGATTTAACATGGGAAAAATCTTATTAGCTAGCTAGCTACAGTAACATAAAAACAACGTTATTGACGCATCTTTTTCTCTATGATTGGTGGACACTTATCCTTTAAATTTTAGTTTTTCTTAATCTCTGACCCTTCCCCTTACATTTTCCACAATTTGAAACATTTCTGTCGCATTGGGATTTATCCTCAACATGCCAAAATATGCTTTCAGTTGCTTACAGTTAACAGACACATGTCTGCTAGTGAGCCGCCTTTTTATCATTAACAATCAATTTTTAACAATCGGATGTCTACAATGGGATAATCTACTGTTACTTGGCGGCGACACACTAGCGTGTGTCTAGATACTGACTACTGACTAATTCCGCTCATATAAAATAAACTATGCGACAGATACGAATGAAATTTGGTATTCAGCACTCTTTTAACTCCAATACGTGCCTTTTAAGGTTTGACGTTTGGGGAGGCATTAACTAAAAAGATTGCAATAATTTGTAATGCTATTTTTCTGTATGTTGGGAAAACGCCACTGGTGATCAAAATAAGCATTACTCGTTATTAGTGTTAACGAGTAACAATGCAATTGGCGACACAACATTGTTAATAAAATGCACGCGCATGCATGCATGGCTTCGGGCCACTAAGCTATTCATAAATCCGCAGTCCGCACTATTTATTGTTGATGGTTGAATGGAAATCAGCAAACGCTTTAATTTATACTCGTTGTTCCCCGGCGTAACATACGCCTGTCTAGCTGATTCCCGCTGATTCAACTCGGCTGTAATAGCCAGCATTATTGAAGCAATAGTGTTTGTTTCTAATTGTTAGAGCGCATATCTATTTCAGTGTTGGCCGCTAGCCCTTTTTCTTTGCTACCGTGGCAAGAATGAGCCCACTCGCCCTCTTGCTGATTGTTAAAGCTTCGTTTGTCCCTAACAAAGCCTCCATCAAGTCTGCTCATATCAGTAATTCTGCTCCTAAGCGAAATATATATATAGATAGATAGATGACTGAAGTCCTCATTCCAGCGAAACTAAAAAAACTTAATATCTCCGTTTCCGTTCGCATTCAATATTTTTCGACCAAACTTGGCCAGATAGTAGATAAATGGGCAGTGGCAAAAATAAGACGCCACAAAAAAGAAAAAACTACAAAAGAAGTTATATCTAAAACAAAACCCACCAGGGTGAAAGAACCCGCCAAGTTTCAGCTAATCAAAGTGGTGATATCAGAGCCAAAAAGGCTGCCACCATGTTACTACATTAGTTGCCAAGCTAATCCCACCGACTATTACCTCACACGTTAAAATCAAAAACTTGACCATTGCTACCAATAGTAACCTTTGACCTAATACAGGTTTTTTATTTAACCTTTGATCTAATACTCAGTGGGATTAGCTTGGCAACTAATGTAGTAACTTGGTGGCAGCCTTTTTGGCTCTGATATCACCACTTTGATTGGCTGAAACTTGGCGGGTTTTTTCACCCTTGTGGGTTATGTTCTAGATTCATTATTCCGGAAGGGTAGCAGCTATACTGAAAAATGGCCGCCATTTCGGGCTTTACTCTGTGTAGGGCCTAAACGTTCACTCCTACAGCAAAAGTTGTAGAGATCAAAATGTGAGGGTTAAAATTTTGAGTCAGGTTGATGCTATAAGGTTTTGTGTAAGGAATACCTAAACCAGTTAATGTAAATTAGTAATATGTATGTATGTACGGAGAGTAGTTGTCGCCCCAGGAGAGGACGTTATGGCAACAACAGTCGCTTCGTGATGCAGGCACAATGAAGCAGTGTGCAGGGATTTTGGTTCAGCATGCATGAACTTCTAAACTCCACCGCCGACAAAGAAACGAGTATCATGAACATTCCAGTCAATGATTCTTCCGGAAGAAAGAAAAAAATCTGTGGTAGTCCCGCGACATTTAACTTAAAACTGAATTTTTTAGAATAATCATTTTTTCCGTACAAAATAAGGCGAAAGCAGGTGAGCACCAGGATCAGTTATGGTTTCATTGTTATAAATTCTGCACAGAAGATCGAAATGTCGTCCATATCGTTGAGCAACCAGGACTAGGAGATCGAGGGCATTCAACAGTGTGGTCACACACACATCTGGCAGCGCTACGCTGAATGCTCTCAAGTTCAGCAACTTGCGTGATACAGTGAGAATCCAACACACTACTGGACTATTTAAGAGTAGCCCTGACCATGGAGTTGTAGACAACCAGCCGAACCGCCATGGGAGCATCGTGAAGAACCGTATAGGATTACCGCAGACGTCTGGAAGCCCTCGTAGAAATAAACGAGACGTCATCTTGCCAGGAGAGTTTTTCGTCAAGTACAGCACAGGCCTTTCATGCTAGAGAGCCTGTTAATCTAGGTGTAACCAATAGTTCAGTTGAGTAAAATAGTTCTCCTTGTTATGTGTGAAAGAAATGATCCTAGTTTCCTTTGGATTTATCACTAAGTTCTACGAGGTGGACCAATTTTGGATCTGACTGAGGTCTTGTTGCAACCTAAGACAGTCATCACAGAGTAAATGACCAAGCAGAGAAAGTCATCATCAGCATATAAGAAGGTATGAGACTGCATAGAAACAGGTAGATCATTTCTAAAAAGGCCGAAGAGAAGAGGGCTCAGAATGGAGCCATGCAGGACGCCAGACATGACTTTCCTGACAGCCGAGAGCTAGCCACATAAGATAACTTATAATTTCCGAACTTGCAAAGACCATTCATGACAGACATGGTATATTAAATGTGATTTTTGTATAGGTTATGCCCCACTTTCCGAGCAGTAAGATATAACAATTGGTGTATCTCTCCGAGGAAAGTGACTGATAACCTATTTCTTTCCCAATTTCAATATTTCAGTACGACAACAGTGGTATAGCACGCATACAACAAAGAATGAATCGTGATGACGTTCTTCTGCTCAGAAAGGTCGACAATGCGGAAAAGATGTCATTGTTGACAGCATTGTTATTCCTTGCTTAGTGAAGGGTTCTGTGCTTGTGTTTATTGATTGTAAATCGATTCCGAAGTACCCCATCACCGTTCATACCGCGCAAACTCAATGACGAAGAGCCCCTACAGACAACTTCTCTTAAGAAATTTTTATGCTATGCTGTATGAACGATGATGGGACACTTCAGAATCGAGTAACAATCCAGAAATAAAAGCAGAGAACCTTTGTTGACTAACTGGGTTAGGCCTTTGTCGTTGTACGATGACGGATGCTTTCGGAATGTGTAATTATAGGGCGGAGAGCCAAATGGACTTGATTAGTGATAAATAAACGTACACTCAATGTGTAATAATTTTGCCTTGGGTTTAATTCAAATTGAAAAGCTACACATTTAATTAATAAATTAAAAATAATGCAAACCGTGACAGACGGTTGTGTCAGAATGGCTAGCATTAGGCTTTGTCACGATTTTTGCATAGGAGCGGACAACGGGAGTCGGGTAGGGTGAGAGCTATCCACCAACAAAAGTTAGCACTGATCAGGCTGACGAGGAAAACATTATCTGTTCTAAATTTTAATCCGATATAAAGTCTCCTTTTGCATCTCAGTCCTACCCATTATCGCAATCCCGTCGTGCTCCACTGTTAAAGGAGGACTGAGATCGTTAAATTGGGTGATAAGACACAATCGTTCCGTATACAAGAAAATGTATGCAGACCAGTATGACTCAAATTGTTTCATCCTTTCATTTTGGTCTCTACAACTTTTGCTGTAGGAGTGAGCGTTTAGGCCCTATGCAGATAAAAGTCCTAACGAGCAACCATTTTCCAGTATGGCTGCTGCCTTCCGGAATACTAAATGCCATTTTTTACGGGGAAGCCTTCCTCGTACAAAAAAATCTTATTGAGACCAATCTTGCTCAAAATTTTACACCCTTTAATTTTAATATTTACAACATTTACTGTAAGAGTCACCATTTAGGCCCTATACATGAGACTTCACAGAAAAAGGAGGAAGGAGGAGAACCAAAATGTTGGCCATTTTCCTATACGGCGGCTCCCCTTCCGGTGGGATTTTGGGGGACATTTTGTATGTTGTTAACCTCATAGAATACTTCTAATTGCAAATTTTCAACTTGGGATTATTTTATCCCGGGTCCTAGGCTACAAGACGAACTATTGCAGAAATAGTTCGCCAAAATATGGGTTGTTTATGGGCTTGTAGCCTCCGTAGTGTGGAAGTATGGGAAGACATCCAAACCCATAAAGACTTTGATCTTGTCTTTTATTTTATGTGTTCTGCTTTTTGTCACTGTAAATTCTAAACCCATAAAAGGTTTAACATTAGGTATTATTTGTGTAGGGGGGGGGGGTTATTTATTTATTTATTTATTTTGAGTGAGTGAGCGAAGCGAATGGCAATCAGCGTTTGTTAACCAGTGTGCGCAAAAATTGGATAACAAACTTAATTCGATGAAGGCGTTTGTTAGCCAGTGTGCACAAAATTTGCATTGAAGAAACTTAATTCAGTGAAACATGGACATACACATGAGCCACCAAACCGAACCAGTGTTACAAACGGTGCATCCAAGACCAGCCCTGCATAGCACGAGCTTGCTCAGTTTTAGATAAGTTACAATTACAATATATCATTTTGATTTAGTTATGAAAACGAAAGCAATAAGTTAACCGAAGCTGCATTGTTATTTCTTGTTCGGTGGAAGAATTTTTTCGCAAACAAGAGTGAAATTTTTTATGTCTAAATTATATATATAATCAAGAATTTATAGGGTTTGGGAGAAGAATTGTAACTTGAGATCCCTTCTGGAACGTCTTAGATCCATCCCAGTTAGTTCCGTCTAAGTTTATAGAGGGCGCCACTAGTTTTATATGAAAATTTCTACTCAGTTTTCAGCCTAAAATTAAACTAAACTAAACGAAACTAGCTTGTATTTAATTATTATTTAGTTTAGTTTAGTTGTAATTTAGTCTACTTTAGATTTGGGCTGAAAAAATGAGCAAAATAACCAGATGGAACGTGTGGCGCCCTCTGAAAACTCGGACGGAAATAATTGAAATGGATCTAAGACGTTTCAATGGGGACATTTAGAGTTACAAATTCTCCTCCCCAACCCAATAAATTCTTGATATAATTATATATATAATTAGGATATTTGAATTAACAATTCGTTCTCCTTCCGCCACCTCCCCCACCGGTTCATTACCTAGGTGCAATGAAGAACTCTACAACGCTATGTGCTACGCTCCTTTGTTTCAAAACTAAGTAAGTGAGCAGTCAAGAATAAATCTAGCCATTTCTTCACCTGTCTTCAATTTATTCTCGGAATTCAACTTCGACCACTTTTCAGAAGTCGAAAAGCGGTCGACTTCTCCTTGTTTAGATTTACACGCGATAAATAGCTTCGGTCGATTGCCTTCCACTTTCGCACGTTTCCATGGTGTACTTGCTCTTCTGTGTGCGTTTGCGGCATGTAGAAACCTTATTTGCGGTCCACGTGCTTGTGACGTGATCTGGCGATGTTGCTGCCAACGAATCACGTGACTTCCCACAAGCTATGATGGCACTCAGGAGCGACGTAAAAAGTGGTACTCGGCATTTTGGTGGGAGTTAGCTTAAACGCGGGTCGATGTGCGAAAATAAGGCAAAAAATACAGGTATGTGCCACATTTAACACTGAAATTGGGCCCATAAACCTCTTAATAGAGATACTTTCTTAAACACTACATACGGTAGTGTATCGACGAAATTTAATAAAAATGGCCAAGCGAGTACTGTCCCTTTAAGTTTACGTTATAGAAGTAAGTGTTAAACCAACTGATAGGAATGATGGTTGTAAAGGTAAGTTATGACCATTCAGGGTGCAGAAAATCATCCACTTATTAATAATACCAAGAATTGGTAGGGTTTGGGAGGAGAATTTGTAACTCTAAAAAGGCCCCGAGTTTTCAGAGGGCGCCACGTGTTCCATTTGGTATTTTTTGCTCATTTATCAGCCCAAAACTAGTGAACTAAATTACAACTAAACTAGGCTAAATAACAATTAAAACAAGCTAGTTTCGTTTAGTTTAGTTTAATTTTAGGCTAAAAACTGAGTAGAAATTATCACATAAAACATGTGGTGCCCTCTATAAACTAAGACTGAACTAATGTGAATGTATTCAAGACGTTTCAGTATGGGTCTCAGTCACAAATTCTCCTCCCCAAACCTATAAATTCTTGATAATACAGAGACGACGCACGAGGCATCCACCCACCCAAATTCCCAAGCGACAGATGTTAAGTGGAAAATGCCACCATCTGAAGAGTTGTTTTTTTGCCGCATGAGAGAGGAAACCGAAGTACCCAGAGGAAACCCTCGTGCAACGGGCGAGAAACAACTGGAGAAAAACCCGTACATATACACTTCCCATCGCCATGATCTCACCTGGGTCTGTACGAAGCCAGAGATGTACAGCTGTGGCCGGGACCCCTATCGAATCTGACGCCCCAGTGCTCGCAGCAACCCGTGCACCCGTGCACCCACGTATTGCTATTCACATTAGAATATCTCATAGTCTGACCGGCACAAATCAGGCTCTTCTCACTTCCATAAGTTGTGGCGCCCGAATCTGAATTTTCAGATTCCTCCACGACAAGATTTGCTTTCCTACCATAATTATTATTTTTTTTCCGTGAGCCGGAAGATACATTTTAGGCTAAGAGCCTGTGGGAAACCATGTTGTCGTCATGTTTTCCCGAATCGCAGACACATTTGTGGTGCCCCACAGTCCCACAAGTTACACATTTTTGTGTTTAAACTTGCAATCTGAGCGCACATGCCCTCGATAGCCACACCAAAAACAATTACGTCTTCCTTAGAGTTGCGGCATTCATTCTCCTGAAGTCTGAAGAATGAAGATGTATCCTGGAAACCAGCCAAATTTAATTCAGCTCTTTCAAACGCGAGAGTAACCTCGCAAAGGCTGAACGTAGCCTTCTTTTGGGTGCATCAACATTAATTTCCATTGGGTTTGAGCATTTTTCAAACAGCAATGAAACAATCATGCAAAGCATCCTTCGTGAGTTTTCCGAAAATTAAATCGTGTGCTTGTTGATGTCTTGTAGTTCCATTATCTACCGGGAGGTGTCTTTTAAATGGTCCATACTTCAGGAATGTACCGTACTCGCAATTCAGGTTAATCGCTTCACCTGAGGCTTGATCTTGCTTTTGATAGGCTATCCTTTCAACAATAAAGCTGGGTTTTGGGTCGAGGTTGGGCCTCAATAAATTATCAGTTTCTTCTAAAGACTTAACGACAGACGTCCCAGGTGAGCATAGGTTTCTCAAAAGAGCATAAGTCCTCTTGCCTATGCTAGCAAGCAGGATTTCTCCTTTTTCTCATCTGGGAGGTTTAGCCTTGAAATACAATGTGACACTTCCAAAAATTGACCAGTTTGGCCAGCTTTGACAAGATTGACCAGCTTTCTGACACTGCGTCTAACTCTTCAAACTTTTGAGTACCCGACGAACAGCCATTGCTACAGGATTAGGCACATTGACTACGGCCTCGCTCCCAACACTAGTGTAATTTAAAGTATCGCTATAACTACTTTCTAAAGCTTCAGGTTTAACTGAGTTTTTAAATATTATGTCTTCCTCGACATACGTAGATATGAGTGACGGGAAAAGATTTAAGTAGCATACTAATCATAATTATATGAAAATAAATGCAAATATGCATAAACCCTTAACCTTAATACTTATTTTAAACATTAAAGCTGTTGAAGACAAATTTGGATAATCACGTAACCTTTTTAAAGCTTAAGTATTTTCACAGCTTTGACTAGGCTACAATAAATGCATATGAAATATGAAATTCATTTTGACAACTGGTTAGTCAAACGAGATAAGTCATATATTTTAAATCAAATAGTTATGCATGGCTTTAATATTATAATATTAAACAATGTATTTAAACATTTTAACCATTTTAAAACTTTTTAAATCCTTATGGAGCGCAAGATATCTAAACAACCAATATTAGCAATTTAAAGGAGGGTCCAAATACGCACCAAAGGTGTAAGACTCCAAGCATTACTAATTAAGCATTGAACTTAAACTGCTAAACGGCAAATAACCCTATAAATTTTTTCTCTGATTAAATTTGCTCCAACCTTCAAAACTCCCCCACCCCCCGAAAGTAAGAAACTTTGGCTAAACTTTCACAGACTGGAGTAAAACTTAATAACAAATCTTGTGAAAGCTTCACTATTCCATATCTCTGTGGCTCCAAGTCAACGTGGTTTCACAACGTGGCTAGTTAACGCTACGCAAAATTTCTTCTCCCCAAGTGGATAAAAATACCTACTGACCATTATGCTCCGAATGGCCTCGAATCTGATGATGGATTAGGCGAAAGAGTCCTCAACACTGTCATACAGGAGACCCGTGTCCCGGGAAGTCACCAGCCTGCACAACTGGGATACTTGTCTCGGAAAACACCACTACAGGTAAATACTCAAAATTACATTAATGCATGATGCCCAAACGCTATTTCAACATGCTATGTCGCCCATCACGTTAGGTTTAACTTAAATTAAGTTTAATTCTCATCGCCAACTGAAGTGAACCTGGGTTCGCCATGCCTAAGCATGCCTAAGAATTAACCACGACTAAGCAGTGGTAAGGTTTAAACAAAGTGCAACGTGCAACAGGAAGGTGGTGCCAAAAGTGCCACCAAAATAAAGATATAAACATCGGTGATGAATGGTTAGTTAGTTTTCTAACACAGCTAGCACAAATCACCTATTACAACAAAAAAAGTGTATCAACGGATTCCTACTTATCAACGGATTCCAACATGTCAGCTGGTCGCCCATTGTTTAATGCTCCTGTCACGCATTGTTTAGTAGTCGTTTGGTGAGTGTGTTTTGCTTATATAAAAGAACGTTATAGAGCAGTGACACGATGTAGTATTATTGTATATAACTCTATGCTGGAGCCTTAATGGGTTAGCTGCAAGGGGCACTTCAGAGAGAAACAGATGGGCGTCATACTGAAGCCGATGCTGTGAAGAGTGATTTCTTAGACCTAAAACGCGCGATTTTTGTTGTTGGTGAAAACAACGTTATTTTAAGTCTAAGCAATCCGCTCTTCCGTTGTTTTCCCCCCTCCATTTTTATGTAGTGCACCTTGTAGTTATGCCCTCCAGAACCCATACTGGTGCCAATATGGCGGCAAATGTCACTGCTCTATAGATACGTATCAGTTAGACGATGGTGTTCGGTAACAATAAGGTAAGACTTTAGCTGTTTCGCAATGAAGCGAAAGTCTTACCGCATTGTTGCTGAACGCCATCGTCTAACATATTTGTACAACGATGAGTTGAATCTTTAGTGGACAAGCCATTGTTGCAATAAAGCGACAGTGTTAGTGCATTGTTGTCGAATAATCGTTGAACATATTTGTACAACAACTATTTGCATTGTTAGTGACCGAGCCATTGTTGTGATAGCATAACGAGCCATTGTTGGAGGGAATGTTCTTTGCTCCGTTTTTAAAACTCAATAACTGCTATAAATGCGTAATTTGTTTGTAATCAATCTGAACTCTTTCCATTGGGTCTTTCTTCAGCTGCAATAAATGTATTATTTTGGAAACATTCATACGTAAATATTGATACGCAAACATTGATAGCAGTAGTACATTTACTTACGTAAGTAAGAACCAAAGGCCTTCGTTTTCTTACTTAGTAAATAAGAACCCTACGCCTTCGTTTTCTATGCCTAGAATTCTTTGTTCTTATTTTCAAAATCAGTAGTTGTTAATTTGAAGTGTTAAATAGTTTAATCATACTTTAGGAACGATTTGGGATACGTACATACGGCAGCAATTGTATTTTTACTCCTTAAGTAAGAATCAAATACCTTTGTTGTCTTAAGTAAGTAAGAAACCCACGCCTTCGTTTTCTTACTTATGTAAGTAAGAAACCCACGCCTAGCCGTGGTTCTTACTAGTGGTAAGAGAACGGTTTCATTGTTGCAGCATTGTTGCATCAGTGTGTCTTCATGATATAAATCCACTGCTGCAACAATGGTCCAACAATGAAAGAGTTGTGCAAATTCGAAGAATTAATTGATCTTCCCGTCGAAGCCTGCACACATGACTTAGCAAGTGTTTAAGAGTTACTCAGAACGCGGGCTTGTGACAGCTCAACACTCGATATAGTTAGTACGGGCCAGTAACCATTATTATCAATGTTAGAAGATGGGTGATAAGTTGGCAGCTGTAGATAATCAAACTGATTATCACCAAACTACCTGTAAAGTCCGTCATGAAGACTGACAACTCTAAGAGTACAACTGCCCCATAACAGTGAAATGTGTAATTAAATAATTCCGGTTCTTGAAGATAGATAATTGCGGTAAGGTTGCTTCGCTCACTCAATCCATGTATCTTGTGATGCATTTCACCATCATTCATTCATTTCCGTTACCCGGGAGCAGACGGTGTCTTTCACGTCCTGGTTTTTTTTTTTTCGCACTGAATCTATATGCGCATTTTTGGTGTCTTTGTAAGCCCTGTAACCCGGGAGCAGACAGATATTTTTATTTTTTGTTTTTCACTCAAGCCTGATTACGTGACTTCATGAAACCAAGTAGAATGCCAGATGGAAGACATTTCTGCACAACCTATATGTGACGGCGGGCAAATGTAGGAGTACAGCTGCCCCATAACAGTAAAATGTGTAATTTAAATAATGCAGTTTCTTGAAGAATGGTAATTGTGCTAAGGTTGCTTCGCTCACTCAATCCACGTATCCTGTGATTCATTTCTCCGTTCTTCATTCATTTCCGTTACCCGGGAGCAGACGGTGTTTTTCATGTCCTGTGTGCTTTTTTTTTTCACACTGAATTTGACTGCGCAGTTTTTGTGTTTTTGAAAAGCCCTGTAACCCGGGATCAGACAGATATTTTTTTGGTTTAACACTCAAGCCCGATTACGTGACTTCATGAAACCAAGTACAATGCCAGATGGAGAAGACATTGCTGCACAACCTATATAAAGACGGGCAAATGTAGGAGTACAACTGCCCCATAACAGTGAAATGTGTAATTTAAATAATGCAGGTGCTTGAAGCTGGGTAATTGCGCTAAGGTTGCTCCGCTCACTGAATCCATGTATCCTGTGATTCATTTCACCATCCTTCATTCATTTCCGTTACCCGGAAGCAGACGGTGTCTTTCACGTCCTGTGGCCTGGTTTTTTTTCCGCACTGAATCCGACGACGCATTTTTTGTGTCTTTCAAAGCCCTGTAACCCGGGAGCAGACAGATATTTTTTAGTTTTTTCACTCAAGCCCGATTACGTGACTTCATGAAACAAAGTACAATGCATGTTTGTAAAGACATTATTGTTTGCAGCATTATTGTTACACCATTGCGTCTGCATTGTTTCCTCCGATAAATTGTTTTTCTTTTTCTGCCGGAAAAGATATTATTGTTTTTATCATTGTTAAAGCATTGTTTAAAGCATATTTGGGCCAGCGCTAGCAAAAGAGTGGCAAGGGTTAAGATTCTGGAATATAGTTTTGGACGGGTGTGAAGCACAAGGTTATTGCGAGTGGATGGTCATTAATTTTTCTAAGGTGTGATATCTAGGCTTTTCCTAGCTGGTTTTCGCAATATACATACTTAGTCGTGGAATTGTAAAGATACGTGGATTGGGTATATATTATTGAATGTACGTAAAAAAAAAAAAAACACCAATAGAACTATTTAATAACACTTGAAAAGTTACACAATTGACAACCCATCGCGACACCACAATATTAAAACAAAAACAAACAAAAAAACATTTGCAATGTTAAAAGTGTTTGGTAAACTTTCTAATCCAGGCGTACATTGAAAGTAAGATATAATATTTTTACTTCAAGATTTAAATTGACACATATGATGTACACGTAACGTACTGCAAGACGAAATCCGCATGAACAGTATACGTCCAGAACGCAAGAAACGCATCAGCATTGCTCGCCAGCATCGATTGTGACAGCATCAAAAGCTTCATGGTGGGCGTCATCAGACCACAACCTGAAAAAGACAATACATACAATTACTTCTTGTGTGTATAGAGCAGTGACATTTGCCGCCATATTGGCACCAGTATGGGTTTTGGAGGGCATAACTACAAGGTGCACTACATAAAAATGGAGGGAAAAACAACGGAAGAGCGGATTTCTTAGGCTTAAAATAACGTTGTTTTCTCCAACAACAAAAATCGCGAGTATTAGGTCTAAGAAATCACTCTTCACAGCATTGGCTTCAGTATGACGCCCTTCTGTTTCTCTCTGCAGTGCCCCTTGCAGCTAACTCATTAAGGCTCCAGCATAGAGTTATATACAATAATACTACGTCGTGTCACTGCCCTATTGTTATTTTTATGTCATACGTTGTGCATCTAACGCTACTAAATTTTGTTTTTTTAAATGGTTATGAAAGCGTAAAAAATTTTACCGTCTACATCTTCTAACCACCACACGTCCTTCAGGATATTTTTAAAACTAAAGACCACCTAAACGCCCGCGTCTTTTCCAAGGCGTGATATCTACGCTTTTTCTAGCTGGTATTGCAAGATATCTACTTAGCTGTGGAATATTGTAAAGATGTGTGGATCGGGTATATATTATTGAATGTGCGGAAAAAAAAACATCAATAGAACTTATAAATAACACTTGAAAAGTTACACAATGGACAACCCATCGTTGCACCACAATATTTATTAAGAAAAAAAAAACATTTGCATAAGTGTTTGGTAAACTTTCTAATCCAGGCGTACAAAGTAAGATATAACATTTTAAAGTAGCAAGTGACACGTTGGGGCACATGAAGCACGGGCCTACCCCCCACTTTTTTTGTATGTAATTTTAGGAGATAAAATTAAGGGAAAAAACATGAAAACAAAAACAGAAACCGTTAAACAAAGCATATTCGAATACTACAATGCTGATTCCAGAGTTCGAAGCTCATTGTGCACCGGTCATTACTATTTTTTTTCAGGCATACACTATATTTTCAGGCGCCTTTGAATGGAAGTGTCGGAAAAGTAGTGCTTAACTTTATTTACGTCTTTCAATGAAAAAAAAACGTTCTTGTTTTTCATTTTCTTTCCAATGGTGCCCACCCCCGCAACCTCTTTTTTTTTTAAAGTCTGCGGGAATGGTCAAGTTTTCATTAATCGTTGAAGGATAAATAGTTCCACCAATGCACCAACCACAGGATCCTTCACGTTTGCCTTTGTTTCACTCATTTTAAGGACTTGCTTTTTTTTGGGCGGGGGTGGGGGGAATTCGCCAAACATTAAAGTGGTAAACAACTGCAGTTTCCTACAGAAAATATCCTCATCATGCCTCTGGTCTGCAAAAACCATGGTATAAGGATAGAAACTGGTTACAACGGGTTCTAAGTAGGATCCACTCGAAAGCTATGTGTTGTCGTCGTCGCCAGCCTCTGGCACCAAGCTGAGACGGGGACAATAAATACATCGGGGGGCACCATTTCCAGTGTAAACAAAAATACGTGTCCTGTATAACCTAAACTCAGGTCGCATTAATTTATGAATGTTTTTCTGTTGACTATGCGTTATAATCGATGTGTAAGACTGGGCTCAAACACAAATGCCGACAAACACAAAGGAAAAAACACGAGAGGTGGTTCAAGGAAGTGGAAAACGCAATGAAAACCGATTTGTCACTCAGCACGCAGTTCAGTCTTTTTTTTTTTTTTGGGTGGGGTGTGCTTTTTTTTTTTCGTTTCTATGTCGTTAGCAACCCACTAAATAATTATTTTATTGACTTTTTTCATATTCAAGGGTAGTTAATTTATTTTTCTCCCATAAATTGCGTACTAAGGTTTAACAATAGATGTATATCTGTCAATAGCATAGCAATCGCTGTGTATTATACAGGGTCTGTAAATTTGGCGTCGGACTCAGACCAGGGCTCGAAATAAGAATTTGATAGATAAACAATCATGACAAGCTAAAAGGGCTAATGAAGCAAGCAGTCAGCATTAAAGACTGGCCTTGTGAATATACAAGATACACCAATCAGAAATGCAGAAGTGACGCCAGACAATCCCCGACGAGGGATCCAAATTACATCGGATTTTTTTCCTGCGATTTTTTTTAACTTTGGTTTTTTTCCCCCGCGGCTTTTTTTCCCATGTATTACAATTTTTCGTACGGTACTCAAACATAAATATTTAATTATACAGCAATATTAATTTATAATAGTTTTTTTAATTGTGATTTAAAATTTTCCACGCAAATAAGTTAGATTTTATAATTATTGTATTACAAACTACGTCTGCGGGCTGTTCGCTAAAGTAGTAGCACAATAGCGAGCCTGGGCTGTTGTGAGTTACTGTTCCATTTTTAATTGGAATAAACTTACTTACTTACATTACTCGGCCCAGTCAACTAGCCTAACTTACAGCCGCCCTAAAGTGGCACTATCACCGATTGAAAGTAGGTACAATCTAGCAACATCTAGCGTTCTCTAGTACTATCTAGCACTTGCTTGCACCAAGCGAAGGAAAGCATAACGGTATTTCTTTTAACGAAACAAACAAGCCATGACCGCCGCCATTAGTGAGTTAAAGGTTGGAACATCCTCATGCACTTGGGAGCAAACTGTGAAGGTCAACAATATAACTGCCGCTAGATGGCGCCATGGTATTTTCGTTCGCTTTTCAATCGGTGATAATGCCACTTTAAGTCATCTTTCTGCATGCCCAGGGTTTTTTGTTTGTTGGCTTTGTTTTCAACCATGCAGGCAGCGCGCAAACCTCAGACCAAAGCCTAAATACTGCTAATGAAAAAATCTTCACCCACCCATCCTTGCCAATTTTCATCTTTTTAACCTGGTTTTTGAGATCTAAGAGTTTTGAAGGAGTTCAACGCAACCACTGGATGCAAATTTCGATCGATCTTTTGTTCCTGCGTTTTGTCGATTTATTTAAAACGTAAAACGATTGAGTGAAAAGCACTCAACTTGAGTAACCGCGGTGTAGTGGTTAAAACTGAGCATGAAGGCGATCGTTAGTTGTTTTTTTGTTGTTAGTATTTTGTGTGGTGTAGAGGAGGGAATTCTATTTTTCGTATCGTATCGACTTATTTTTTATTCTTTCTATACCATTTTTTTTTTTT
>JAHWFP010093688.1:0-10556 GCA_023313725.1 Lithobius niger | reverse complement strand
CGTTTGCAATGATCCAAACTGTGGTGTTCAGCTGTACGTGTTGCAGTCGCTTGTAGATACACAATATACTTATCAAGTGCAGCAGCTAAGTCACTAACTACACACTTAACTTTCTTCCACATGTTACCACTAATCCAGGGCTGCAGTAATATTTTATTTAACTGAGTGGTGTGTTGCAACAAAACGTCTTTCTTTATAACGCCTTTGCCGTGTTTTGATTTTTCGGGGCAGTTGCATCCTGTGAATTTTTTTAACTGATAGTGCAAATAAAAATTTCGGTTTTCAAAAGTCTGCAAAAATGGATCGATGTGCCACAGTGCGTCAGTCATAGATCGCACAAAATGTTCACCTACTGTTTTCGCTGTATTGTTACTAAAACCCAAATTATTAGATTGTAGCCAGTCAATAAAATCATTATATAGTTTATGCTTTGCATTGATTATTGAAACGTGACTGTCTGGCAATCGTTTTTGCGTAACTGCTCTGCGCATGACTTCAAATGTATTCCGTGGGGTTCGAGTTTCGTTACCATTATTATCAGCCTGCAAATCTGTATTGCAGCGAATGCTGTAAGTTATGTATCATCAAAACATTTCGACTACATCCAAAATACGCGCTCCTGGAAACACACTATCACCTCGTGGTACCTTGTCTTTTCCCACGAAAATGTCCACAGCGTGATCGTAACGATCAATTTCTGCCGGTAACTGAAAGTCATCCAATGGGTCCAGAGTTTTGTTTAAAATGCCGTTATAGAGATTAGAAAGTGTCCATTCTGACCGATAGTTTCCTAAAATCCCCCACGGTTTCACTATTTTTTCTTTAAAAACAATTTGGGCGCACACCAAAGCATTACTAATCCCCGTCGCCATTTTCCAAGACCAGCAGCAATCATCCCGGAAGGACCGGAAGTCATGCGCTCCTTTGTTGCGCAGAACAGGTGCGCAATACACCATCAGCATTAGCTGCGAAAGCGCTTCAAGAAAGGAAAGGCACGACCGGCCACCTGCGTGCGCTTGCGCAATCATCAACAATCCCGTTGTCGCCAGTCTGCGTGAAGGAGGGGAAGGATTCCCGCTGTTTCTGTTTACGATTTAAAAATATGTTACAATTAGGCTTAACGAACGGGACGATGATCTCGTCATTGGTTAAGATATTGGAGCGAAATAAATTCAGCGAAAATATTTCACTTGACCGCGAAATTCAGGTAAACAAGATTCTAATTAGATGCCACGATTTTTTTCCTAAAAAAAAAAGATCGAGGCGGGGGGTTTTAACCCAATGCGGGCGGGCCCGAGAACCAACTTTCTATTTTTAACTGGCCATAAGAAACCAAAATTTTGCTTTATTAAAGGTGTTTCATGTCTTTCAATTTTTGCTTACAGACACAGAATATCCCTCGATGGAAAACTCTTCCACTTCTTACAATTTACAAGCCACAGAAAGTGAATATGTACCATCAGAGACAAAAAGCCTTCTTGTTGATAAAAAAAATGATGAGCCCATTCAACTAGAGGAGGAAGCACCACTGATGGAAATTGATGAAGGGAGTTTGGCATTGGACTCTTTGAATGCCGAAATGACACCAAGTAATTATATAGAGAAGTTCAAGTAATTATATAGAGAAGTTTTCTTTAGATGTGGAGTAAGTTTGACTGATGACATCAGGGCTAACATCCACTATCACTGTAATTTTTGTCCTGTAAAATTTGTGTCTTTTATGAAAGTACATCGCTCTCCTGTCAAGCGTCGGGTGCCGCCATCTTGTTTCTCACATTGCTTTTGAGCATGGACGCGGTCGTGCTTTGTTCGCTCCCATTTCATTTGCATGAAGCTCATGTCTACTTCTGAAGCTAAGATTATTAAGGAGAAGATTGTATCAGGGAATTATAACAAATCTAAGTATAAGAAGACGCCTGGTGACCACCATCCAGTGTGCCGAAAATGCCGTTAAGTGCAATTTCTTATCAATAAGGTGCGACCTTTGTGTTCTTCATAGTGAGGAATCTGCATAAGATTATGGGAACCTGCCATAGGTCTGATTGTCAGAAAGACCAACTTAAAGCCAAAGAATGTGTCGATTCCCTTGTTTCGAAGTTGCCTGTTGCAAAATCGAGTTTAAATAAACGGTTGGAAAGGTTGAGTGTGGACCCGGAAGCTCCGTTAGTATTCTCAAATCAAGATCCGGACTCAGAGAAACCAATTGAAGTAGAAGATGATTCTTTGTCTTCAGGATAATTTTTAGGGTTTACTCAAAAAGCAAAATCGCCAATCGTCCCGTCTCCTAAATTAGATTATGTTGCAGATGTAGTGAGTCAGTCGACCCTAACTGTGGTCAACGTCTGCATGGACACAATGGAGGCATCCATTTCTCAAACGATCGACAATACATTTGATGATAGATTTGATGCAAAAATGAGTGGATTCAAAATCGACTTTTTGAAGAGTGTTTGACCATTACTGAACATGTAAAATCGGCGGCAGTGCGTGATTCCCCTAAACCGCCGCCATACGCGGACATCTTTTCTGCTAAAGTTAGTGTCGCAAAATTGGACGGTAAATCTAGTAAGAGTACTCCTAGTGTTAAGAATGGTGTTCAACAAAATCGACTTCGAAGATCTCCAGCAAATCTCCACCTAGTAATTTGCGGTCTCCCCACAAAAACGAGCATTAGGGATAGACCGATATTAAAATCGGTATCGGTATTTACAGATATTATCGGTATTTTTTGTGTATCGGTGTTTATTTACCGATATTTTAGCCGATACGACCAACTTCCGTGCACGCTGGCTACTCCACCTAGCTTGTGAGAAACCTTTCCTGCATAGCATCACTTGTATCCCATGACGTCATGTGCACAGCAGCTTAGTGAATTCAACATGTGTGCATTGCCAGAATCAGGGCAGGGCTTCTTGGGATTAGGCCTATCTGGAGTGTACTCTAGGGTTTTTTTTTTACAGTCGAAGGTACATTTACGGATCTGCCACCACTGAGAAAAAAAAATTAGAAATTTAATTTTCTTGCGCACCAGTTTCATAATGATGAAGTATGCGTTTGACTTTCTGACCATTGACTTTTTTTTTTAAATCGGTATCGGTATATCTGTATCGGTGTATCGGATCTGTATCGGATCGGCGTGTGAGGGGAAAATCGGTATCGGATCGGTGTTTTTCTGTATCGGTCGATCCCTAACGAGCATCCTCAGCCCCATCGTCGTGAGGGTGATCCTGGGTCAGTAAGTCCGTCTCCGTGAACAGGATGACGAGTCCGGCGTAAGGGAGGGCCATTGTGCGGGAGAAAACTTCGGACAAAGAAGTAATAAAACCAAAGTTGGAGATTAATGCAAATTCTAAGAAAGAAAAATGGAAGTGTTTTTATCATTAATGAAGGAGTTTTTTCGGTGGAGGAGAGAAGGAAGCCGTGTGCAGCAAACCCAAAACATCGGTCTCCGATGTCAAACAAAAAGTGTCAGTTAATGTACCTCCAGTCGACAAATCTACAGTTTCGGCAGTGATAAGCTACGCCAGGACAATTCCTGTCGTGACAGGAGTTTCCCAGTGTCCGGACATTCTGCATCGCGACAAAGGACAAGAAAGGAAGAAACACAATGATGCGTCAAATCATGATGGTGATGTACGACACCGCATTTCAGGGAAAGCGACGAGAGCTCATGATATTAACCAAGCAAAAAGACCACAGGAAGAATCCCCTCACTAATCTGAAAGCAAGAGGAGGAGAGACGATGGACCAGAATCGGATTCTTTGGTGTGTTCGACGTACGAAGTGGCCGACCCTTGGGACTCTTCTTCCACCAAAGCGAACAGAATCACTCATGCTCGCGAGAAGACTGCTATGAGGAAGAAGACTATGAGTACGACCCAGAGTATCATGAGAAGAAGATTACTATAGAGGCTGAAGTGTTAATGTTAGTGATAATCTTAGTGAAGGGCCGGTATTCATCCCGTGGAGCGATTTCACTGGCATTACATTCAGAAATCTACAGCAGGCAAAATTTTACAAAGAAGCACTTTTTCCCGGAGTGAACCCAGATGACACGTCACTAGAGACGTTCACAAATGTAGGTTGCTTGAAGCTCATTGCCCCTCCCACAGTCCCAAGTGTCGTTCCTACAACTCCTGATTCTCGAAAGTGTGTCACGTAAGAAAGAGCGGCCCTTCTCTGTTTGGAAACTGCTCCCCTCACGCGATCCAAAAAAGACAGTATGGTTCATTTTTCAATCTTTCGGGAATGAGGCCTCGGGGGGGGGGGGGGGGCATTAGAACATTTGAAGATGCAGAGTACTTCCCGGAAAAAGATGACCATGGAACTGAGGTCCATTCTGAAAGTACCGCTGGTTTATCCAGTACGAGGAGGATGAGGTTATCCTGCGAGACGCTATTAGGGCTAATTCTCATTCTGATCGCTGCGTATTCGGTGATGACAGCTGGACTCCAGCAACTGGTCAGCGAGTGCCCCGACCTGCAGGAAGACACTACCATCAAAGAATGTTTCCAGCTCGCAAAGAAAGTATCCTCTTTTCAGAAGGATGCCGTCAATTGGAATCAAGGCTGCTACTGGACATGGTACACAGGAAGAAGGATGTGATCCTGGATTCGGCTCCAAACATTCCCGTAGACGTCAGGGGACAGTTTCGCCTCATGCCCATGCACAAGACGCGTGAGCTCTTCAGGGGTCAACACCTGAAACTTACCCAGAGCTCGGGAACAAGACAGCTACCATCGTACTCAGCGAACAGCAAGGAGATCTTAGGAAGATCTGCCACCAACCAACACAGTTGAAGAGAGATGAAGCACCGAAAGGTCCCTAGGAAACAAACGGAACACCAAAGAAAACTTCCAGAGGTAAGAAGAAGTCGACCTTTCTGCCCTTTCAGGACTTACCTTCTTCGTTTCCTAGAGGCAGGAGTTCCAAGAAATTTTCTTACGAGAACGAGGAAAGTTTCGAGGCAGGGGACGACACCCCTTCCCAATAGTCCATAAGCCAGGTCTGAAAAATTTCGAGTTGACTACCATTAGTTGGGGCAAAACAGCATTTTGGTTTACAGATTGTGCTATAGACCAGTTGCAAAGAATCACTTTCTAGACATTACAGATTCCCAGCTAAATACGTTTTCTGGTGACCATTTTGAAAAATGGCCACCTGTTAAACCCAAATGTTAAAGTATCTCAGAAATAGTTGGCCCTAGGCAAAAAATACTTTACGATTAAATTGTTCCTAATGAATTTTTCCGTATATCTATTACCTTGGTCAAAATCTTTGGCTTTTGTAAGTTAATTTAAGAGAGAAATTTAACGGAAAACATTCATAAGATGTTCAACGGTTGGCCTTCAAAAGCCTATGTTAATTATCTTTTCTAATAGCTTTAAAAACAGTTGTGTGACGTTTTATGATGCTTTTCTGGGCCAGGAAACACAATGAAGTACGACCACAGAGAGTTTGTCGACAGAAATTGCGTTTTTCACGATTGCGGCCAAAACAACAGTGTATGTTTGCCAATGAAATTTCGTTAATTCGAACAGGGAAATTCATTGGTTTAATATTTGTTATTTTACATTTTTTTGTTATTTCCTACTGATTCACCTTACTACATAACATTTCTTATGTTACAAATACAAATATTAATTAATATGATATAAGTTTCTTTGAACAAGAACAGAACAAGCATTGCTATCACACGAATCAATATTATACTGCATCTCTTCCTCATCGTCATCTTCTTCAATGATCGAGCAGCTTTGCAGTTACAGACTGCTGTACATTTAACCCTTTAAGGACTGCGTGCGCGCTAAGAACTTATAACCGACTTGTAGAAAGAAAATCGCAGCTTCTCACCCAGTTGAGGTAAAGGAATGAAACCTGTGTCATTTTTATCCTTAATGATCTGGCTTTCATATCCCAGTTAAAATTTTACTGTAATTGGCTGGAAGTTTTCGATATGACTTGTACAAGAGCTGTAAACAATGATTATAAAGCGGGCGCATTCGGGCGCACCCGTCCTTAAAGGGTTAAGGTGGTCCAATATACACGAACAGTCTAAAGGCCAGCACGAACAGTCTAAAGGCTGAGCACACTTTCAGGACTTCAGGGACATTACGACCTGTGGAGCTGGAGAAACTGCCATCCATTCGATACGCAAATATCCTTCTTGTGTAATCCACCTATGAACCTGAGTTTGGGTTCGGCACATCAGGGAAACTTTCTAGGCTTCTTCTACAGATGCCAGCTTGATAGTTTGTGCCACGAGTGTGCTGAAGAAAAGCATCTTCACTTGGTGGGAACTGACCAAATGTCATGTCTCCTCTTCTTGCGCGAAACAGTTGATACTGCCATTCGTTAACTTTACTAACTTTTTTATTGTTGCAATATAATTGACAGGCAAACCCTTGGATGGTGTTGAAGACATCATCTGAGAGTCTCAAAGATCTACCAAGGTGGCGAATGCATTCCAAAACTTCTGTTTTGTGTAATTATCTTCAGTGACTTAGTTCCTTGACTGCCCAGTGCGCTTACGGTATCATATCCCATCCAAGGATGAAGTCCTAACAACACCATGTACATCTCTTCCATAGCTCCAGCAAGTTTAGTTACATCAATAAGTCTGACACGAGCCTTTGTGCCCTGCATAATGATTATTTTGCTGAGTATGTAGTGACTAAGAGCAAGACAGATGACGAAAACATCGGTGTCATCTGCAGTGCACAAAAGATTTGGATGGTTTCCTGCAGCATGCATGGTGTGGAGTAGTATGGTGAAATTCGTACATTTGATGAGCTTTCGGGTAATATTTTTATGTCCATGCTTCATGCTGGTCATGGATGTGATAGACTGGATGTAGTATTCAATGTGTTCAGAGAAAACTCAGTAAAATCTGATGAGTGCCTCATGCGTCGATCACTTGAAGCGGCCATGTTCAATGTAATCAGACCAGCACACATAATCAAAAACTGGAAGTGACTACTGGCATCAACAGAGACAAAAGACAAGCCAACCATATTCCTTGGTGATTGCTGGAAAGAAGAGAAAAGAAGTACAAAACTTGGAGAAAGAATTATGTTTGTCACTTTTGGTGAACGTTGCTTGAATCTTACAAAGGAATGAATGTGAAGATGAGGACGTGCTCAAATTGAACAAGAAGAGGGGGATATTCGGATACTACTCCACGCAAAGCATGCTGCAGAAAACCATCCAAATCCTTTGTGCATTGTGGATGACATTGATGTTTTCGTCATCTGTCTTGCTCTTAGTACCTCATACCCAGTAAAATCTCCATTTGGTGCGGAACAGAGGCTCTTACGATTAGTTATTGATGTAACTAAACTTGTCTCAGCTATGGGAGACGATATGTGCATGGCGTTATTGGGACTTCATCCTTGAACGGGATGTGATACTGTTAGTGCACTGGCCGGTCAGGAAAAAATTAAGTTACTGAAGTCCGAAGTTTATGCGAAGTCCGAAGTTTAGGAATGCATTCGCCAACCTTGGTGCATCTTGGAGACTCTCGGATGAAGTTTTCAATACCGACCTAGAATTTGCCAATACCATGCAAGAGCAATACAAAAGTTGGTAAAGTTAACAAATTGCAGTATCAACTGTTTCGCGCTAGAAGTGGAGACATGACATCTGGACAGTTACAACCCTGTGAAGATACCCTTCTCATCACAGTCTTCGCACAAACTATCAAGCTAGCATCTGGAGAAGAAACGTAGAAAGTTTCTCTGAGGTGCCGATCCCAAGTTCAGGTCACGGGTGGATTACAGAAGAAGGACACTTTCATATCAAATAAATGGAAGTCTTTCCAGCTCCACACGTTCTAATGTTCCTGATGTCCTGCGATAGTGTTCTCAATCTTGGCGGCCTTTCGACTGTTCTTGTATATTGGACCATCTTAAATTCACAGCTGTCTAAAAACTGAAAACCTGCTCGATCATTGAAGAAAATGACGATGAGGAAGAGATACAGTATAATATTGATTGATGTGATAGTAGTGCTTGATCTGTTGTGCCGTTCAAAGAAACCTATATCATATTAATTAATGTTTGTATTTATAACATAGGAAATGCTGTGTAGTAAGATGTTTCAATAGGAAATAAAAGAAAAATGTAATATAATAAATATTAAACTAACGAATTTCCTTGTTAGAATTAATGAAATTTCATTGGAAAACATACACTGTTGTTTTGGCTGCCATCTTGAAACATGTAAATTCGATCAAAAAACCCATTGCTGTCGTGCTTCATTGTTATTCCTAGCCTATAGGATATTCCACATTTTGCTTTCAGAAAATCACTTCAACGCGAAAATTAGTATCCTTACAATGTAAGAAATAGTCCCTCTTTAGAAGCCTATTAAAAAATAGTTACACGTGTTTACACCTTATAAATATGCATTTGTGCTTTATTTTCACAAAATGCAAACACACAAAATATAAAAATACGATGTGGGAAAAACTACAGACACGAATCTGTTTCGCATTACCCAAAACACCTTCCTGGTAAGGTTATTCATAACAAACAAGATGGCGGACAATAAAGATGCTGCATCCGTCTCCACGCCAGATTACTTTGTTGCGAACCCAAGCGGGAAGCCTTTGACTTGGCAGTCGAAGCAAATTTTACTGAACGTTTATGCCAAACTTCGTGCAATTCATCCTGGAAAAACCAAGGATAATGTGTTTCAGAAATGGTAAGCGATTTAACCGGAGTTTCTTCGAGGACAGTGTATTCGATCAAGTTCGAGAAGCGGCGGAAACGTGTGCTGAACGCCGTTGAAGAAGCGGCCGAGCCACGCTATGTATTACGATCGCCATACAGGCTGCGTAGCAAAATTGTAAGATAGAATATTGAACATGCTGAACAAAAAGAAAAAAAATAAAGATTGCGGTGTAACAAGCAAGAAACACGACACGCCACGATTCGGTGACATGGTTCGGGCTGCCGTCCGAAAGAAAATCCATGCTTTAAACGAGCCACCAACACCTAATAAATTACTGGGAGAAATCAACAGCAACCCTGAATTGCCTAAATTTTCGAGAACAACTTTGTACCGACTGACGGGCGACCTAAGTTTTGATTACGCCGTATCACTGTGAGTAAATCCTATCGAACACAGTTGCTTGAAGCCAAGTGAAGGGATATGTTGCAAGCAACAACAAAACGTTCAAGAGAGACGAAGTAAAGATTGCTGGTTGAAGGAATACAGAAATTCACTAAAGAGATGTGGCAAAACTTCATGACGCACACACTCAAGGTTGAAGAGAATTCTGGGAAAATGAAGTGGATTACCTTGTTAGTGAAATTAGCAATGAATCGGATGACGATTCGGGAGAAGATTTTTTGTAAATACTTACATCACAAACGTCTGTGTTAAAAATTAAAGAACTCCGACCGTAATAAACAATAAAAATTTGAAATACAAATAAAAGTGTGTATTGAATAGTCAATGAAATAAAATACAATGAAATAAATAAAACTTAACATGTCAACATAAAAGGTAAGTATTCCACTCCTCCTCCACCCCTCCCCCCCAAAAAAAAAATTCTTTTGGCAATCCGGATAAGGTTAACCCTTCATCCTTGGGCAACTTAAACGAAAATATAAAATCATCTATGCTAAAAATTGAAGAATCCAACAATACAGGCCTAAATTAAATAACTTTCTCTGAACTGTTAAAACCCTAGCTTCCCCTCCCGAAACTTGTAAGCGTACAACGAATTAAACTTTTGCCTACGTAATCATTTGTGATGTTCAAGTTGTATATTATACAGACTGACTACAACTAATGCTTCCATCATCACGGCGCAAGGATACGTACATCCACGCTAGTGATTTTCTGAAAGCAAAATGTGGAATATCCTATAGAAAAGGACCATAAAATGCCACAGAACTGCTTTTAAAGAAACTAGATATGATAATTAACATAGATTTTTTGACGGCCCACCGATGATCGACATATTTTGATTTTTGAATATTTTCGTTGTCTCTTAAATTAACTTTAAAAAATCAAAAAATGTCCATCAAGGAAGTAGATATATGGAAAATTTCATTAGGAACAATTTTTACGAGAAGTATTTTTCGCCTAGGACCAATAATTTCCGAGACACACGCAAACTTTAACATTTGGGTTTAACGGGCGGCCATTTTTCAAGATGGTCGCCGGAAAACTTATTTAGCTGGGAATTGGTGATGTCCAGAAAGTGATTCCTTGCTACTCATATATAGGACAATCTAAAACCAAAGTGACGTTTTGCCCCACCTAATGGTAGTTACATCATGATAGGCTCATGGACTACAACGAACTGATGTCAAGCCAATCCAGCCTTTCCCTAATCACCAACAAGTGGGGGGGACTTCGGTTCCACACCTCGCCGCTTGGAAAAAAACTGATGTCGACGACTATGTGATATCCATCCTTCAAGAGGGGTACAAGCCTCCTTTTCTCATAAAACTAATGCTTTCCTTGTCAGCACCAAGTTCGGCAGCACAGGCCAGTGCAGGACCACTTCTAAAGGCATAGATTCTGAAACTCGTGGAGAAAGA
>JAHWFP010093678.1:809-11082 GCA_023313725.1 Lithobius niger | reverse complement strand
AAAATCTTCTAATGTCCCTGCCTCGCTTGCGCTGCCGCGCTTGCTGCTGCTAAACATATAAATCAGAAACCGCAGTTAGACGTTTATCCATTATACGATTATCCATTATACGATATCCCGGTTAGATGATTTTCCATTATACGATATTCCGTTTAGACGATTTTCCAGATTTTTTATTTACGCAGATATTAGACAATTATCCCATTAGACGATTTTCCAGTTAGACGTTCGTCCGACGCTCCCATCCGGGGCCAGGCATAAAACTGTTGAAAGAATCCCTGCTCATCGTGGATAGATAGGCACTGCAACACTTGAAGAATCCCTGCTCGTAATGAGTAGGCACTGCTGCTCACTGCATTTCCAGACGAAATCAGTGCTAATGACGAAATTTGGGGGCACGGATAGCTACGAGCACTGGGTCGTCAGATTCGATAGGCGTCCTGGTCCCAGCTGTACATCTCTAGCTTCTTACAGACCCGGGCTCGATCCTGGGCAGGGAAGTGTATATGTACGGGTTTTTCTCCAATTGTTTCCCGCCCGTTGCACGAAGGTTTCCTACGGGTACTCCGGTTTCCTCCCTCAAGCAGCAAAAAACATCTCTTCTGATGGTGGTATCTTCCACTTAATATCTGCCTTTTGGGAATTTGGGTGGGTGGATGCCTCGCGCATCGTCTCTCTATTATTATTATCATTATTATTATTATTATTATTATTATTATAAATAAAGCATTATTATTATTATTATTATTATTATTATTATTATTATACAAAAAAAAGTGCTTCATAACAATGGAAGTTTTTTGAAAAATACAAAAATCTTACATCATCACAATTCGGATATAGAAAAAATATGGGAACGAATGATTTATTATCAGGAGTAAATGACCTAATAACAACAGGGCTAAATGAGGAAAAATATATTGGTATTGTCTTAATTGATTTACAGAAAGCTTTTGATACGTTTGACAAAAAAATTTATTACAGAAATGCTATAATTTGGGTCTAAGAGGAAAAATATATAATATAATAAAGAGCTACTTAAACAACAGAAAAACAATTGTACAACTGAAAGATGTTAATAGCTATCCAATAGTAAGCAATTTTGGAGTACCACAGGGATCCGTACTTGGGCCACTACTGTATTTAATTTATACAAATGACATTGTTGACATTATAGATAAAACTGACATTTTCATGTTTGCTGACGATACAGCTTTGATTTCTATTAATAAAGATTACAATGATATGATATACAATTTACAACATGATTTTAATATAATAAATTATTATTATATTGAAAATGAATTGTTTATAAGTAATGAAAAGACAGTACAAATGGATATTACAGTCTCAAAAATGAAAATAAAAAATAAAAAATGGATAATAAAACACTTTGGAGACTGAAAACTTAAAATATAAAAATTACATACATACATGTAGTGATAAATGCAAAATTAGATAAAAAACAAACTATGAAATATTTAGGAATAGAAATTGATAAAAATTGGTCATTTAAAACTCAGATAAAAGGAACAATAACTAAACTAAGAAAAATATGCCCTAAGATATATAGATTAAGACATTTACTAAATAATAAACAAAAGAAAATTATACTTGATGCATGGGTCTTAAGCATAATAAGATATGGTATAGAGATCTATGGACATGCTTTTGAATATTTACTTGAGAGACTTCAAAAAATTCAAAACAAACTGATTAAAATTTTATTTGGAGCGAAAAATAAAATAAAAACAAAACAAATCTTCAAACAAAATAAAATTATGAATATAAAGCAAATAAAAAATTTAGTTATACTAACAAAGTATTATTTTGATACTAAATTTAAGCCCAAAACATACAAATTGGGTGAAATAAGAACTGTAAAAAATATTTATAAACTACCAGCTTGGAAAAATAATTACGGGAGGAGAAGCCGACAATATTTTATACCTAATATTTTTAATGAAATTCCAAAAGAACTACTAAATTTTTCAAATAAAGGGCAGTTCAAGAAAAATATAAAAGACTTCTTCTTCCTTGATGATAAATTATAAACAAATAATGTACATAATGTTATTTGAAATATCAAAAATAAGTGTATAAGTGTTATTCATAATGTATAAGTGTATTATTGTTGCAACCGACTCATGTGAGTTGTATGTTTGGAAGTGTAATTTAAAATTGTTTTCTAGATTATTGTTTTTTTTAAACTCGCACAAACTATAGCAATGCAGTTTCGAGGGTTACGATTATAACTATTTTGAAATAAATTATTATTATTATTATTATTATTATTATTAATGGACCTCCGCTTTCAATAATCAGCAATCCTAAAACGTACTACTAACGACACTTTTTTTGCAACTACTTTTTTGCTAACATTGGGCAAAAATTGTGCAAACAATATTGCACTGAACGTGCAGAATAAATAATTATATGCCTATCGTTTTTGAGAAGTCCATCTTCCTTATTCCTGTAACAGAATGTGACCTTTTTAATCTTATTAAGACATAAGATAAACGATAATGTCCAGATAAAATATATATATATATATATATATATATGAGTATGGCGACCACCAGACACGTTGTGTCTTTACAGCTAAGGTAGTTGGGCTTTTTTTCAGCCATCTGAGGATAATAAACAATGCGACAGAAAAGGTCGAAACTTGTTTGATCGGGAGACTTTGGTCGCCTAACAACATAAATTCATTGTTGCTGACACAGCTTAACGTTTTCTTGTTGTAAAAACGACGTAAATAACGTTGATTTTTACCTATTACTGTCTACACTGGCCAACGCCATTTTTGTTTCACGAAAATAAATTCTTCCATGCGGTGAAAGCGGGTGCTTTAAGCTCATATTACAGGTATTGTTCTGTATAGTTGTGCCCTTTCCGTACGGCCTTTTTTAAAATTAGTCATGTGGTTCTGGGGTTAGGGGCCTCTAAACGGCCAGATTGATTGTATTACATGGTTTTAAACATTGTTATTACGCAACAATGCCAAACAGCAAACCCAGATGCAAGACGTACATTGAAGATTTAAGGGTTTTGATTTGTGTGTAGGTTGTTTCGTTTGCACAAGCAGATCCTTGAGGCAATGTTTCATAACAATACAAAACATTAAAACAATGGTAATCAGCAAATAATGCCAATAAATCCCCATGCCCGCATGTCAATAAATCCGTGCGTTTGCAGGGAGTATACAGAAGACCAACTTGGTATGTCAAAGTATCACGAATTAGAAAACAAAAAAACAATTCCTTCGATGTTTAAGGTAAGGTTTAACGTATATTTAACGTTTAACAAGAACACTTTAAGAACACTTCAAGTGTTCTCAGAAGTGTTCTGCCTTATTTAAGAACACTTCAAGTGCTCTCAGAAGTGTTCTTAAGCAAAAAAGTTCTCAACGAAGTGTTCTTCACTGGTTTTAAGAACACTTCCTTTGAGAACACTTCGTCAAAGTACACTTCAAGTGCTCTCAGGAAGTGTTCTTAAGCAAAAAAAAACACAAGGAAGTGTTCTTCATTGGTTTTAAGAACACTTTCTTAGAGAACACTTCGTCAGTCCACTTCGTCACACCTTCAAGTGCTCTTGGGAAGTGTTCTTAAACAACAACAAAATCACAAGGAAGTGTTCTTCACTGTGTTTTAAGAAGATTTCTTTGAGAACACTTCTCAGTCCACTGTAAACAATTCAGAATACTTCGGGAATAACATTTTGCGCGGAACACTCAGCAGTGAAGACAGATTGTTGTTGAAAATGCAGTTCCTTACCAAACCGTAACATTTATGCATAATTAATAGCATGTTCGACTAATTGGCAAAAAAAAAAAAACCCCGATAAAATCGAAAATTATTTTGTTGTATTTCTGAATTCTGCAAGCGATTCTGATCAACTTTCCCTGTCACACCACACGTCTAATTCTGTTAGTTTAGATTTTAGCATATAGGCTGTACTTAGAAAAAATGCATGACCCATGTTGGACTTAGCCCAAAAAAAGAAATAATCGAAAATTATTTTATTGCATTTCTGAACTCTGCAAGCGATTCTGAGCAACTTTCCCTGTCACACCACACGTCTAACTCTGTTAGTTTAGGTTTCAGCGTAGGCATATTGGACTTAACAGGAAGGAGAGATCAGGGTTCACAACTGTACAGCTGACAGCCCCACGCGTTTATCGTCTAGATAATTCAGCGTGCAGTTTTTAATTTCTCGCGCCAGGTGAAGCTACATTTCCATAGATGAATTTTGATTGAAGTTGATTGAAGTTTGGTAAAAAGGAAGGAAAAACTAAGGAATCAGTGAAATCACTTTTAACAAATATTTATTTTTAATTGTTTAACTTGCCGTTGGGCAGCGAACGGGATAAATCGAAACCGAATCTCTATTTACTCGGTAGGAGGCACTGATCGTTGACGCAAGCGCAGGCGTGACCCAGTTGTTTTACGTCGTATCGTCATTTCCGGCGCCTTCTCTTTATCTCTATGCGCGCGCGATCTAAACAAATCGCAATAACAACAGGCTGTGCAGTTATATTTCCATTTTTTACGTAGGCAGTTCATTTTAACACTACTTCACGATGAATGCAGAAAATCAAAGCGAGGAAACCCCCACGCAAAGTAAGAGAATTGAAAGAACTAGAGAATATAGTCAACGGAAGAGGGCTCGTGCAGCAGTAATGAAAACAGTCTAGCACGAAATACAACAGGGGTTAGACCAGCAACAAGGAATGTCGGCAAAAAAACCAGCTGGACCACAAAGTTCCCAATTTCACGTTGCGCCATTATTGTTAGGAAAGAACGAAGAAAGTGTAGTGTTACAAATGTGAACTGTAAGCCGTAGGGTCGTCTGTCCAACCACTCATCAGTAAGCAAGATTTCATCGTGCCGTGGTGGACGATCCGTCCCCGACTCCATCTTGGTTCTCATTCACAGGAGACAGCAATGCTTCGTACGTTCAGGTAAGGAAAAATATACATAAATAGGTGTGAATAAAAAAATTTAAATCGTTAATAAGCCATCAGCGAAAATCGTAGTACACCATTATGTAATAGTACAATAGCCTAAGCCACCTTTATGCGCTTACACGGTGACGTGACCAAGATTCGAAGTAGCTAATCAATGAGAATGTCGGCCGTAAAGGCAGTGTGTCCAGAATGAGCTAGTGACAAACGGGTTTGCCATTTCAAATCCTGGCCATGTGACACGAATAAAATGCAAGAGCATAAAGGTGGCTTTCTTCCTTAGTCATTTTTTTCACGTATTTATTTTTTGGGGGGGGGGGGTGGCTTCATAGGGTGATTTCGTAGATACCAAGGTACAATAGATTTTGCATGTATGAGTTGTATAACCTTATGAATGTAAGACAAAACATTTTCAAGGCACAAAAATTAAGACCATGAAAATATGTGGCCAGACAAGATGTGAGCCACGAACTTTTAAATTTGTCAAATACTCCTGGTGAAGATAGTTGTCAATATTGACTATCTAAAATTTGCAGCAAAGGCCTAGTGGAGATTCTGGACATTATGAGATTGGGAGAATTGATCTTTGGTAAAAATTTGTTCGCAAGTGATAGGCTAACAAGTAGAAATTCCATTTGTTTATTCGATGTTAGTAGGGACTACAGTACTAAAACTGAATTTGCTAATTTTGACCGCATGATGATATTCGGTAGGCTATTCAGCCAAGTAATTATGTAGTACAAATTTATGAAATTTTATTAAGTAAGGCCACGAAAAAAAAATTAATTGGTTCTCAGGCATTGCCTGGTGGTCAAATTTGCCCGTGGTCATCGCTTTTTATTTGTTAGCACAAGCTAAATTTATTACAGTGCACGGAAAAGCAACGCTGAAATAACTATTATTTTGACTAACTGGGCATTCCAGCTCTAATGTTAAGTTAACCACTTGCAGATCTGATCCAAATGTTTTGGCCAGTTAAAAGCAGGCTTGAATGACTTCCAATAAAATAAAAAAATAATAAAAGGGTGGGGCCTGGTTACTTTTGGAATGAAAATGCCACGAATATAAAACATTTAGCTAGCCTAGTCAAATCTTAAGTATTTCTCTTTTGGTTTGTAACGAAATGCCTTCTAACATCCCTAAAAGGAATGTTTACGTTGAAGGGAGCTACTTCCACAGCAGTTCCAAGCTCGTCCACCATTGATTTGTATACATGGAAGGTTGTGCTATCCCCATTGATGTAAAGGGTAAATCAAGGTCGCTGTGCACGAAAATGGTGTCAGTTTTTTCCAAATCACGAGCCTTGCTCGTGCTCGCTGCTAATCACACATCAGAAACGCACCCAAAAATTTGTCCACCTAAATTTCACATGCCAGAATCTAGATAGGTCGGCAAGCATGCTCGTAGCTTCTGCGGAAGTAGACCCTTTTGGAGCAATGGATTAATAAAGATTGCGGAAATTTACGCTAATTTCAAAGTTCATCACCAGTTCAAATGTTCGTGGCGGCTAACTTTTTGAAAGAGAATTTAAAATTACACGACGTCTTTCTTCTTCAGGCGTTTTTTTTCACTGTTCCTTGGCGGTTGTTACATTTTAGTGGGCGATTTTTGGAGGGTCTTGAGCTCAGTGTCGCAACCACTGACTAGAGGTGGGCCTGGATCGGGTTGAGTCGGTTCCAAAAATAAAAATAATTACTGAGGTCTGCGAGCAGCTGCGGGTCTGAAAAATAAAATTACGTGCGGTTTCGGCAAATGCGGGCAATTTCGGTTCCCAAAACCCTCTACCACTGGTTGATTTTTCATTTTTTATCAAGAAGGCTCCGAATTTTGGGGTGGAG
Organism: Lithobius niger; assembly: GCA_023313725.1. NCBI lineage: Eukaryota > Metazoa > Arthropoda > Chilopoda > Lithobiomorpha > Lithobiidae > Lithobius > Lithobius niger. The sequence goes on along the minus strand of JAHWFP010093678.1, from coordinate 4,278 downwards.
TTGATGGTGGGGTGTGAAGGAGGCTAGTCCACCCAAAAAATTCGGAGCCTTCTTGATAAAAAATGAAAAATCAGCCAGTGGTAGAGGTGGGCGCGGGTCCAATTTTTGGGAACCGAAATTGCCCGCATTTACAGAAACTGGAACCGACCCGCAGGGAACCGCAATGTCTGAACTAACAACCGAAACGACCCAAAACCGCAAATGTGTGCTGTAATAAGACCCGACCGCGGTTTACCCGCGGTTAACCGCTAAATACAAATCTACTCTAACAAAGACATTGATTACGAAAAAAAAAATGTTGGAAACAAAAGCAAGCCACGCGAAGCCATTGTTATAAATCAAGTAGACGATTTTTGGAGCGTCTTGAGCGCTGCGCTCGCGACCACTGACTTCTACAGCGCACGACTTGTGCGTCGTTGGCGTTGTTATTGGCAGCGTCATTGATTTCCATTTTTTATCGAGGAGGCTCCGAATTTTGGGGTGGACTAGATGGTTGATGGTGGGGTGTGAAGGAGGCTAGTCCACCCAAAATTTCAGAGCCTCCTCGATAAAAAATGGAAATCAATGACGCTACCAATAACAACGCCAATGACGCACAAGTCCCGCGCTGTAGAAGTCAGTGGTCGCGAGCGCAGCGCTCAAGACGCTCCAAAAATTGTCGACTACAATGTAACAACAGCCAAACGAACGCCTGAAGAAGAAAGACATTGTGTAATTTGAAATTATCTTTAGAAAATTTAGCACACCACGAACATTTGAACTGGTGTGCTAAATCTCCGTCAATCATGGCAAGTAATTGTATTCAAAGTAAAACTCCTCACAGTTGTTGACAAATTCTAACAAGCTAATTTTTACTGACACTCCAACTAAATACACAACTTAAAAACGTTCGTGCAAATTTTCTGAAGTCAATCAACCACTGGTGTTATTTGCTTAAATGTCAACTTTCTTCATCAGGCTTCTTGTGATTACGTGAGCTTTTTACTACTGCATCGGACGGTTTGTTGAAATTCACGTTTGAAATCTTCCCTCGCGACCACAGACATTGATAATCGTCTGTCTTCACTGTCTGGATAGTTGCTTTCCACTTAATGTTCAGTAAGTTTTGCAACCTAGGATTCACGAGGTGGTGGATAAAAGGATGTGATGAAGGCTGAATATTCATAAACTTCACTCCTTGATTTTCCATATGTTTTATGGTAAGGGATTCCAGGGCCCTCAAATGATGGTCATTTTTTGAATTGGATTCTAACATGGTGGTCGTACCATTCCAGCTAATTTGGTGTATGGATTCCATGCGATTCCCTTGCTGCTTTTTAGGGTCCTGGTATCGGAAATGTGGTCAAGTAAGAGGCAATCGATGCTTCCTCGTGTCTCCGACGTAGATCATACTGCACCGTCCATATGGGACCTGGTAGATGCCCCAGGGGGCAATCTGGAGCTATTTGTCACTGGCTCAGTTGATTTTCGGTGTGTTCGATTTGATTTGCCGGTTGTTGTGGATATTCATTCCCGGTTTTACTCCTGGTGTTATGTGTATGTGTGACCGCGGCAGCGGAGGTGTTGACTAATGTATTATCTCTTTCACCATTCCCTGCTGGTGCTGTCCCCTTAGGTGTCACTTCTTTCTTCCTCTCAAATGGGGACCAAAATCAGATTTTGAGATTGGTGCATGTTTTGGCATAGCTGGAGAAATTATGCGTTTTCAAAATTCTGTTGAGGTTTTCGGTGACTCCTTGTACGTAGGTAAGGGCTATTTTGGCTGGTTCTTGCTTTGCCGTATTACGGATTTTTGGTGAACCAGTGTGGCCGCTTTTATTGCCTCGTTGATAACTTTTCCTGGGTAGCCTAGTTTTAGGAGCTTTGGCGTTTTGAAGGTGTGGCTCTGCTAATTTTTCAATGGTTGAAATCACACTAGCCTTCACATTTCTTGTTTCACATTCGAGTGGAGTTGCGTTTTAGGGTGACCCAAACTGTACAGAATACCATGGTCGGTCGCTGACGGCTTTTTGAAGGGCTGGAAGGTCAGGCTGTTTCCTTCCTTTTCACCAGCGTGTTGATGAAGAGCAGAGTTTTCTTAACTTCTGCCTCATGTGTGAATTGTGTTTCGCTGTTCCAACTGGATGACGTGTGTTCCATCCAAAAGAAGAACGAAACACTGGACGTACTGAACCTCATCAACAGCTGGAAAAGCGAAATACAATTCACACATGAAGCAGAAGTTAACAAAGCTATCCTTCCTCGACACGCTGGTAAAAAGGAAGGAACCAGCCTGCCTGACTTTCCAGCCCTTCAAAAAGCCTTCAGCAACTGACCGTGGTATTCCGTACAATTCAGGACACCCTAAACCGCAACTCCACTCGATTGTGAAACAAACACGAAGGTACGAATTTCAGCCAGTAGAAAGTTAGCACAGCCACACCTTCAAAACGCCAAAGCGCCTAAAACTAGGCTACACAGGAAAAGTTATCGAGGCAATAAAAGCGGCCACACTGGTTCACCAAAAATCCGGAAAGAGCCAGTATACGGCAAAGCAAGAGCCAGCCAAAATAGCCCTTACCTACGTGCAAGGAGTCACTGAAAACCTCAACAGAATTTTCTCCAGCTATGCCAAAACCAGACTTAGGCCCTCGTTTGAGAGGAAGAAAGACGTGACACCTAATGGGAAACCACCAGCAGGTAATGGTGAAAGTGACAATACGATGGACAACACCTACGCTGCCGGGGTCACACGTGCCTATAACACCAGGAGTAAAAGCGGGAAAGAAAAACCACAACAACCAGCAAATCAAATCGAGCACACCGAAAATCAACTCAACAGGCGACAAATGGCTCAAGATTACCCCAAAACACCCTGGGGCATCTACCAGGTCACATGTGTACAGCGCAGTACGCCTTACATTGGGGTGAGACGAAGAGGCATTGATTGCCGTTTACTTGATCACATGTCCGATACCAGGGCCCTCAGAAGCACCAATGGAATCGCGAACCACTACGTGGAATCCACACACCGAATTAGCTGGAAAGGTATGACTACCATGTTAGCATCCAATTCGAAAAATAACCATCATTTGCGGGCCCTGGAATCACTTACCGTAAAACACATGGAAAATCATGGAGTGAAGCTTACGACTATTCAGCCTCCATCTCATCCCTTTATCTACCACCTCGTGAATCCTAGGTTGCAAAACCGACTGAACATTAGCTGGAAAGCAACTATCCAGACAGTGAAGACGAACGATTATCAAGGTCAGTGGTCGCAAGGAAAGATTTAAACACGAATTTCAACAAACCGTCCGATGCAGTTAGAGGTCAACCAAATTTCGGTTTCGATTTCTCGCACCAAAACTGGCAAATTCTCGGTTTCGATTTCAGCCGTAAAGTTAATACGGTTTTGGTTTCATCCTATGCTTCAGGTTTGGTGCGGCCAAAACTACTTCTACCTCTTGGCAGTAGCCAATTTCTGTGT
>JAHWFP010093636.1:0-11392 GCA_023313725.1 Lithobius niger | reverse complement strand
ACGCGAGACTTACAGAGTGGCAGCACGTGAAGGTGAAAACTGTTTATGGATAAGTTTCATATTTTCCGTTTAATAAACACTTCAGTCTTCTGCAATCACCCAGAATATATACACACACACACGATTAAAATCGTGAGTAAAATCCAAAATATACCCTGTAAAAATCCCCAAGCAATCCAGAAGTAAAATGTTTTTATTACTGGGGAAGGGGAAAGCACTTTTATTACTGCATGAAGTGAATGTTTAATTTGTATTACCTTACATATTAAACATGCATGTTGTATAAAGTAATTTAAGTAGACAAAAATAAGTGTTAGTCAACAGAAAAGGAGAAGGTATGTTGGAGAAGATTATTATGTTGACGATACTTTCACGATCTTTACGAAAGACCAAGTTTGTAGAGTTCTTCACACCCTCAATACTTGGGAAGACACTATTAATGTTAAGGCAGATACAGAAGAGGTATTCTTTCGTTCTCGGACGTCCTGGTAGGGAGAAAAAAAAAGAACTTGAATGAGACCATTTCAGAAACGAACACAAACAGACATGGGCATCCCATACATGTCAGGTCAACATCCAAGGCACGACTGAACGCAATTCGGGCAGACGAAATGAAGAGAGTAAACGGCGATCGAAAGCAAGAAGGTGGCGGCCGCGCGATTGTTCCAAATGGTGAAACTAAAATTCTTGAAGTTGGGATATCCAGCCACGATCATGAACAGGGCGGTACAGGGAGACAGGGTACCGGCTAGGAGATAGAAACGACCTTGACACCAAAGAGAGTTCAACAACAAGAAAACCACGTAAGTGATTACGTATTCGGATAGGCGTAGTGAAATGTTCCAGAGGGAGCTTCAATGTTTCTTCAGGCACCAGCCCACCCTGAAGAATCTATTGATGAACAAAAAGGGGCGGTTGTACAAGGACAGCCAGTAAAAGGAAAAGAGAAGAACGAGGAACGAAAGAACGGGGAACAGAAGAAAGCAACCAAAGACAAGGCAGAAACTTCCCCCCACAAGTACAATACGAGGTCCAAAGCAAGGAACAAAGAGACGAACCAAACCAGCAAGGTGACGACAAGATACAGCAGACCATGTAACAAGAACTATAAAAATCCAATCAACAAGTCTATAATTCACCAGTTTTTTTCCTTCAGGCATAAACGAGTGCAGTTGTGCACGCAGTCCCTGTGCAGGATGCAGTAGCATCTACATAGGAGAATAAAAAGCAGAGTTTGTTAGAGGGTTTGAGAGCACATTGGAGATGTCAAGAAAAAGTAAGGAAGAATAGCATAGCTGTTCACAACATGAAAACCCAACACGATATTGCATGAAGCCAAACGAAAGAAATGCTCAAGTCGAATACAACAAACAAGCCACATTTGAGAGCAATGGAATGTCTCGCAATCCAACGCCTTCTCCACAATGGTTCCAAAACGATGAAGATTCACGAACCAGCGCATCAAAATGTGACCAGAATCACAACACAAGAGCTCACGAGAAGCCTCACTGAGAAATGGAAGAGCTTTTTGCACATTCACGCCAAAATAGATGGGGAGAGGGAGCCACTGTCAGACCTGCCTGACAGTTGACTCGTACAAAGCGAAATTTAAAAATGTAGTACTCGATAGCAGTAGCATGTGTGTTCAGCAAGCCCCATGTAGGCCTACCTGATACAGGTTGAAGACGAACAGTAACATACTTTTGTAATCTGCCGAAAATTCACTAGTCAATTCAGTGTATTTTGATCAACTTTTGGTCATATCGTGACTTTCGTATCGTTTAAATTTGTTCTACACCACAGTAAAAATGAGCCTGTCGGGATCCAAATTGGTGTGTCAACTTTAGTCGGTGCAGCCTGTCGAAAATTAGCAATTCGTTGGTATTTGTTTTTGAATTTGAGCATATTTTCAAGAAGTGGAATTTTCCGAACATTGAAAATAAGATGGTACATTTTTTTCAATTTAGAAATAATTTGATTTATTCATAAAACATTTTTTTTTTATTTCAAAGTCAGCAAGACTAAGTTGTGTACTCAATAACACACCACTACATCAGGTATAACAACCATCAAGACAAAATCAGCTTCCAAACATGATAGATAAGCCATTAAAAAAGGAAAATTTGGTTCTCAGGCCCTGCCCGCACCGATTTTTTTGACAGGAAATAAAAAGAAACGACGCGGTAAAAATAACAGTTACAGATCAAAAATGGTTCTTAGTGAGAAATGAAAATATAAAATTACTATACTTGTCGTTAAATAATTTATGGACAAGTGGTAAGCATAATCATGAAGTATCGAGTTCTTTATTTTGCCCAAAATAAAAAGTATTTCCCCAAAATAGCGCCAAAAATAAAAAATAAAATTCCGCCTGCCCACACATATTTCTGAAGAAAAAGGCCCGAGAACCAACTTTCTTTTTTTAAGTAGCCATAGTTCCTTTCAATAATTAAAGATGGAAAGCCAAAGGCTCAACAAGAGTTAAATAAATACGGATGCAGACCTATTTACGTTGCCTTTTGGACTTGTGTGTCAGACTGCCTGAGCGGGGAATCGAACCCACGACCTTAGAAACCAAAGGCTGAGGTCTAATCGCTGAGCCATACTGACACAGCCTATGGACGTTTCCTTTTGGCTTTGTCAATATGGCTCAAGGTCTTTGGTTTCAAAGGTCGTGGGTTCGATTCCCCGCTCAGGTAGTCTGACAACGGGGCAATGGCAAAAGTCAACGTAAATAAATTTGCATCTGTATTTATTTAACTCTTGTTCCTTTCAATAAATGGAGATTTTCAAAAACGTGAGGTTTTTTTTATCTTGGCCATGCAAACAGACTAATAGAAACTGAGATGCCATGGCAACTTTGTTCGAAATATTAAGAATTATCATATTAAGATGTTAACTTGGAACAACGAATTAGACATATCAAGGTACAGTAGACTATAGTGTTGGGCGGTACCAGAAATTTTTCAGCCGGTGCCGGTATCAAGCTCAGTACCCCGGTACTCTGTTTTCTTCGGTTCTTATGAATAAGGCGGTATCTGGTATTACAGTGCTGTGTTGCCAATACCCGATTTTAAATATTATAACAACACATTGTATTGAAATATGTATTTGTTGATATAGTTTTAATGGAAGAAATTTTGATCCCCCCCCCATTAAGGCTTAATGCATGTTCCACCACATATCCAGCTATAGTTGACATGATATATTATTAGAGTCGATTAGACTCTTATGCGAACGGTTTGTCTGCCTGTCTGTCTGTGTGTTCGCACTATAACGTTTTAACGAATTATCGGATTGCTGTCAAATTTTACACACACATGCTATGGCACATTTCTAGGTCTAAGTTCGAAAATGGGTCGAATCCGTTGGGAAAATCCTCCACAAGAAATAATCAAAGATTTCTGTTCGCAGCAAACGTACGAGGTTCGTTATTTTTTCTTCAGCCGACTGACGTCATCCATCCACGACCAATTCCTGGAAAATATGTCGCCTTAGTCAGCGGCTGATGTCAGGGGTCGAATTTTAAAATTTTGGACCAGGTACAAAATTTGGACTCCAGAACTAACCCTGGAGTGCAAAACATCAACTTGAAGTGCAGTAAATGTACCTACCCCGCCCCCCCCCCCCCCAAAAAAAAAATTCAATTCATGCCAAACCAGATGTTAAAACCTTGACCTTTTCCCCAGCATTTTTCCACCTAGTTATTGCTGGTTCAGCATCATGGTCAGCTGTATTTGTTTCGCTGAAAGTGATTCGAAGTAGGTCACCGACGCAGGAGTACTAACTTGCAGCGCCAGTCTCCCATAATTCTTTTGGCACATGAAAATCCCTGTTTTACTTCTGCTGTGCGGACAGGGAATAACAGAATTATTGTTAATCTGTACACAACATTTTTGCACTTTGTTAAGCATTCATCCATCAACAGTACTTAACACTAACTGTACACGTGTTGAGCTGCGTAGTGCAAATATTGCACTCCAGCGTGTAAGTTTGAGGTGCAAATTAGTGATTCTGGAGTGCAAATTGCACTTTGCTCCTGGTTATTTCGACCCCTGTGATGTTACCACCAACCGACCAATGACTGGCAACTTCCTCAACTTATGCTACAAATCACTGACGTAGGCAGGCGGCCCCACTGATCTCATAACATACGAACTGGATAACAAGCTTGTATAGTCGTGTCGGCAAGCGAAATTAGCGTAGACTTGGGTTGCTTGTTTGGACAATCGTTTATGACTTTAATGCTTAGTACTTTTTTTTGGGAGGGGATGGAGAAATATTTAAAACAACTTCTACTGTACGACATTTGGTTTTTTTTTTGTCGGGGAAGGGGAGGAGGGAGCAACTTCATAAAACTACTTTTGGGCAATGACTGTACTGTCTAGATATTTCATCCTTATCAGTCGTGCGACGTGGCAACGTCGCAGTCGGATAAATGAACTGTTCAAGACGCCGATACTAAATGATTTGGAGGCCTCCCGTATCATAAAACTGCCAAACGGTGCTGAAAATTTTAATGTTGATTCAGTTCACTAGTGTTCTAATTAAACTTACAGTTTAAAATGAAACCAATAGAAGAATCGTAGTGTGCTCGTCTTTAATTGAGAGGTGTGCACCACCATACCATCCATCGCAGTTGGTCAAAAGCTAGAAATGCAAGCGACCACTGGTTTTACGGTTGCATACGCGTTGTGGAACCGCGGCCAAGAAATCATTTGGGTGTTAGGATTGTATTTTTAGGAGGGGTAATTATTCACACGTGTTAGACAATTGGTAGCCATACCGATCGCTGTATTCGCATGTGGAAACAAATCGACTCTCACTATAATTGGTTTAAACAGGTTTATTATAAAACTGCAGGCTAGTTGCATCGAGTCTAATGCACACTTTTAAAAAAATAAGTGATACCATAACAAAATTGGTAAAAGAGACAGCGAAGTTCTAAGTTCAGTCCTTTAAAGGAGTGATATCAACACACCAAAACATTCACCAACTTAATCTCAACGAATAATACTTTGGACGTTACATGAAAACTTTAACATGGCTACCGAAAATAACAATGTTTTAGTTTTCATTTAACCTTCGAACTATTAGTCGGTGCAATTAAATTGGCGAATTTTGGTGTGTTGATATCACTCCTTTGAAGGGCCGAACCATTCGGAACTTGACGGTTTCTTTTACCAGTTTTGGTTTTTGATACGATTAATACAAATGGACTGAAAACAAAGAATACAACTACAATTGGAATGATTTGGTGAAAAACACACACAAATGAAACAAAACACCGGAAAAAAAAACTTTAACTTTAAAAATATTCGGCAGCACATTATCGAAAGCCGAGCGAAGTTTATACTGTTTGCTGGTAGCACTCAAGGGTTAGAGATAATAATGATTAAGAAATGAAAATTCTACCAGAGAACTTGTTCTCGCAGGAGAATCTGAATTCTCCGAGTAGAATCCAACGAAGCTGTGTTATGTGTTAACTAGTTTGGGATATCCCTTTTTGCTTACGGCACCTTTCAAGTTTTTAACCCTTATTTGTATAAATTCTCACCTAATTTATGCAAACATTTGCGTCGAACTGCGTCACTTCCTCTCCACCCCCACGCGTCTCCTCACCAGTTTCTTTTGCCTGCTGGTGAAAAAACTGTGCCAGGAAGGCAGGCAGGTGCTACAGTTAACACGGCTTAGTTGGATTCTACTCGGGAGAACGTAAGATTCTCCTGCGAGAACAAATTCTCTGGCAGAATCTTCATTTCTCCATCATTGAAATCCTCCTCGCTGTGTTAATCGGTTTGGGATACTCGGATTACTAGGAAGAGGTGCAGCCACAAGCCACTTAACCTCTTTATTCCAGCAGACCTTTCTGCTGCACCTTCTGCAGGACAAGCCCTGTCAAGCCGGAGTCTAGCTCTTTTTGGAACATAGAAACCGCCCCCACGCGTCTCCTCACCAGTTTCTTTTGCCTGCTGGTGAAAAAACTGTGCCAGGAAGGCAGGCACGTTCTACAGTTAACACGGCTTAGTTGGATTCTACTCGGGAGAACGTAAGATTCTCCTGCGAGAACAAATTCTCTGGTAGAATCTTCATTTCTCCATCATTGAAATCCTCCTCGCTGTGTTAACCGGTTTGGGATACTCGGATTACTAGGAAGAGGTGCAGCCACAAGCCACTTAACCTCTTTATTCCAGCAGACCTTTCTGCTGCACCTTCTGCAGGACAAGCCCTGTCAAGCCGGAGTCTAGCTCTTTTTGGAACATAGAAGCCGCCCAGTTCGCCATAGCCATAAACTGTGAGGCGACGCCCTGCACCCCACTGTCACCGAAGCCAGTGCAGATCTCACAGAATGTGTCCAGTATTGTCCCACGTCAACGGCACACGCTTAACATTTTGTACAACCACCTAGCTACTGTTTGCGTCTCCACCAGCCGATGAGGCTTCACACAGGACAATAAAAGTTTTCTCGGCCGTGTCGTGCAGTTCTTCTAGTTCTTCTAATGTACGCAGATAAATAATGCAGTGCGTCCAAACAACTTTCAATGGCACTCCCACTCTGGTCATTTTGTGCTTTTGCATTACAAATATTGCTTCGTCTGTTTCGTTATCACACCCCTCCAGGTCCAAATTTGCCAATTTGCTAGCTCTGTTGCCAGCTGCTATTGCCAGTAGGATTAGTCCATTTTAGTGTAAACACTTGAAGTTTAAAGCTCTAGGTTGGTGCAAACGTTTCAGGTGGCGGGCCACCCGCGCCTAGTCCCAAATGACTATATATCGTGGCACAGGTGTTCATAATTTGGAAAGCATCTTTTATAAAACGTTTCATTACAGGCACACAGGATAATTTTAGTTCTCCTTCCCCTCAGTGAAACAAAGGTAGGGCTGCCACATAGCCCACCGAAGTACTGTATGTTAGACCTGCTGTGCATAATTCCGACAGACAGTTCACACACACCACCACCAACGCAGTCTCGGGCTCAACCCTTTTCACTTTGCTTTGCACCATGCCACCCATTCGCCCCACTTTGTCCCATAAAGCTTTTTGGTCGAAACTGCCACATCGGCCTCTACAATGCCCTTTGCTAAATCAGATAACTGAAAAAAACTTAGGTACCAAGATGAATTCCAACCAACATTAAGTAATCTTTCCCTATAACCGGAGGACAAAAACTAGGTAACAGCCTTCCCCTGGGACTGGGAGTGCGACTGGAGCTCCGGAGTAAACTGCAGAAGGTTCAAGCACGACTACTTGTGCAGATAACAAAAGAAACACTGGTGAGGAGACGTGTTGGGGCGGGAAGGATGGGACCGGAAGTGACGCAGTTCGACACCAATTTTTCCTTAAATTATAATGGAATTTATACAAAAAGTGTTAAAAGGTGCCATATGCGAAAGGTGAAATATCAAACCAGTTAACACAGCGAAGAGGACTTCTATGATGGAGAAATGCACAATTATCCTTGTTACTTCTTATAATTGAAATTACATTTTTTATACCGTACTTTTATTTCAAGACGCTACACAACGTTATTACTGTTATACAAGTATTACTTAAACGAATTAAACAAAATGCACTAGACATTAGTATATTTAGTTATCTAAGTTGAGGAATGGCAAAATAATACTGAAAAGAAAAAGAAAAAAGAAAGGACGTGGAAATGCGCGCATTCGTAAAATTAATCCCATTGAACTAGAGTGATTTTCATAATTGAAACTATACATGTCAAGTGCACAAGGCGTACATCGGTATCGGACAAATAAACCGATCCAATGAACAGATGAAAAATATCGGCCAATATCGATCCGAAAATTTGTTGATTCTATATTGGCCGATCCCTAGGCTGTACAGCAGCGACGAGATACGAATCAACTTGAAAATAATTAGATTAAGTTAGTCAATACATACCTGACTGACATTAACTGGATTACTCCACTGAAGACGGCTATGGCAACACAAGCAAATGCGATCCATTTGGTTGGAACACGTTTAATACCTTTGATTCCATAGTATGGCTTGCTTTCACTTGTTTTAGCATGATCCCAAGCACTAGATCGATACCAATCCCATCCCCTAAAAACATCAAGGGAAAAAAAATTAAATACGTTGTCGAAAAGTCTGAACCGTTCGCTTAATTTTCTATTTAACTGATCGAGCGTTGATCAGCCGCTACCGAACTCATAACTGAAGTAGTCACATCCACAAAAATTCTAAAATACGGTACTGGCCCGAAGTTTCAGACCGAGTATTTAAAAAATTAAATAAATGGGTACGATTAAAAGGCTGACGATTTCACCTTAGGATTTTAGCAGCTCCGCTATTACCACCATACAGGGTGTCCACAAATTATTCACCCCATAAAAAAATTAAATAATAATAAAAAAAGAAAACATATTGAAAATCTGGAAAGTGCCAACTGTTTATTAACTCAAGAAGTTTTTTTTTTTACTAAATTTCTAGTGACGATGGCCTCATACGTCCACATGCAGCCCTTTTGTTGCTTGGAGAATATCTAGTCGAAAATCGATTTCTTCCCCAACATTCTTGAGCATATCTACTGGTACCGTATGTATTACCTTGGTTTTTCTTGTGGGGCTTTATAAATTTATCAATTTCTGTATGTTCCGTACACAAGGTACAATATAAAGGATATAAAAAACAAAAAAGTTCATAAAAAACATTGAGGGCAACTACAGCTCAGGGAAAGAGAATTAAGACAACAGACTCTCCTCAGCATTTTGCAGGACTGCCATGCCCTGAACATGGTCATGAGCACGTTGCAGCAAAATTGCCAGGTCCCTTGGTGTTTGAACTTCACACCAGCCACCGAGTGACAGTGGTCCTTTTGCAACAGTGCCTCCCAGGCCAAAGCCCCAGCTTTCGGGGCCACTCCGACAAGTCTTCACTAGCTGGTTGGTCGAGGCCAGAATCGTTCTCCACAGGGCAGCCTGCTTCATCAGCACTGCAAAGTCGAGCGTGAACATTTTGCCATCACGACAGGCTTGATGGTTGTGACAGTGTCGAGAAAGGTGTTGAACCCTCTTGATCGCACCATGATAACGACAGCAAGCTCTTTCATGGTTGTTTTCCGGAAGTCGACACATGTTGAAATGCCGTAGAGTCCAGTAGCACGAGTCTTAAGAAGCTGGATTTTACATTCATCAGATGCAAAGCTGAAGGTATGTAGCACCATGTTAGCTGACCTACAGAACTCATTACGAATCTTTCTCACGTGAGCATCATCAGTTATGTCGGCTGTAAGTTCCACTCCAAGATAACGAAAGTTCGTCACCCACGATAGTGTGTGTTTATTCATTAGTAGGGGGGCTGTAACTTCCTCACCCCTCACAAAAAACATTCCAACAGATTTGTTGTTGTTGAAGGTAAGGCCCTTGTCGCATGTTAGGTACACGAGTCTATCCAGCAGAAACTGAAGTGCCCGCCTGCTGGGAGCCAGGAAGACGATGTCATCAGCGAAGGCAACGATGTTCACGGCGGCGCCATTTATCCAACAGCCAGTTGACATTTTGGAAATGCTAGAAATTGCTCCATCGAGGACCAGGCAGAAGAGGAAAGGGAATAGGAGAATTCCCTGCCGTACTCCACAAGTGGCCGTAAGGGCAAAGTGTGTGTAAAAAACGTAACTTGTGTGCAGAAATTACGGGACAAGATCACCCTGGCGGTAAAAACTATCAGTAGATACGCTTAAAACCGTTTGGGGAGAAAACGATTTTCGACTGGATATTCTCCGAGCAATAAAAGGGGTGCATGTGGAGGTTTATTATGAGGCTATCACCACCAGAAATTTTGTAAAAAAAAACTTTTTGAATTAATAAACAGTTTTTCAATATCTATTTTCGTTTTTTTCTTTCTTTATGGGGTGAATAATTTGTGGATACGCTGTAGTTTGTATCCTAGTATAGTTCAGTTGATTACGATTCATTATGAATTTTTTTTTCATACAGGGTTGTTTACTTTAAATGTTTATTTTTTATTTTTTGAGCACTCGTACAAAATTTTTAAACCCATTTTTGGTTTTAGTTTAGTTTTTTGCTAGCCAGTGATTCGGCGATTTTGTCAAAGGCCAGCTTTTAATATACTGCAGTGTACTATTTTTTTTTAATAGCGCGTCTGTTACTTTGAAAATCGGGAATCATCTTCCAAAATTCCAAAATTGAAAAGATATCTTTACTAATATCTTCTGCAAATTTTCGACAGTCAGCTTTCTGGAGAAGTAAGAGCTAAATGACTGGTTTCATCAGGCAACAATGGAAAATTCACGTCACTAATGTCATGTCCAATCATGCGCTTTTCCAACTAAGACTCCAACACAAACTTTCGATAGTATTTCTGGCATATTCCTCAGGCTTTCTAAAGTTTCGTTTTAGACTCTGGTCACATTCTTGCTCGGATTTTTAACTTGGTAGACTGCGTAGTCTCCAGGATTTGTTGGTGTGCGTGTTGGACTGCCAAGCTTCCACATTCATCCTAACTGCTGTTTAAGGTTCTCCCTACCAAATGTCCCACATTAGTTGGCTCTCACCAGGCTTCCACATCCACCTTAACTGCTGTTCCAAGTCACTCCCTACCAAATGTCCCACATTAAGATGTGAAGGTCCCTGGATGTTCATCAAGGGGACATTGGATGTTCATCCAATTTATTCTCATGGAATTGGATGGCCACAAACTCTAGATAACAAAGGTGATTATCTCATGCCATATTGGATCGCAACAGTGTCACTGCAACAGGCGAAGTTCTTGGGGCACAAGGTTGGTGGGGGGTGCAGGTGGCCAGCTGATGTCGAAGTGCGATCAATTACCAATTTACCTGTTCCAAAAACCAAAAGGGACATTAAAATCAGTGCTAGGTCCAACTGGTTACTACTCACACTACGTAGAGAACTATGTAAAGTTGTTACTACCTTTACCCGACAAGACTAAAGAAGAGGGCACCAGCCAAAGTAGTTTGGGATAGAAACTGTGAAAAAGGTTTGGAAAGCTTAAACAAGTGTTTGCTTCTCCCCCGGTGTTGACTGCCCTGAACCCTAATAAACAGTACTAGCTGTGCCCCCGGCGTAACACGCCGGTCTAGCTGGTTCCCACATGCGCAAACAAAATACTTTAAATGTCAGCATGAATTGAAAAGGGCCGCCGATGCCCCCCACCCAAAAAAAAAAACTCCCTTGCCACCATATCCCAAATTTTGTGGTTAAATTTTTCCCCTGCTGCCTCTCCGATCCCCTTTGAACCCATCCTCCCCTCGCATTCCCTGCATTGTGTGGTCTGCATACCCCTCCCCATCCCTACTCCCTCTCCCTTGGAACCCCTGGTGTTTCCCGCATGCGTGAGCAAAATACTTTACTGGGGAGCATGAAATGAAAACTGCGGTAAACT